>CANUEY010528308.1:0-15128 GCA_948099555.1 Croton setiger
TTGTTAATTTCTTCAAATAAGCACTCAATCTTATGTAAATTCTTTTTAAATTTTCCGAAAAAGTTAAAATTTCTCTTCTAACCTTCAGACTTGTCTAGGATGATAAAAAAATAAATATGTAATTATTTAATAAAATCTTAATTGAAAGAATAGATAATTACTTGAATGGTTATGCCTTACACAATAAAATCTTATCACATCAATCTAATATACTAAAGATGTTTTGGTATAATTGATTATCATGCATTCTTCCATACTCAAAGTTTTTGGTTTGAGTCCCAATTTGATTCTTTTTAACCAAAGATAGTTTTATCATTTTGAAAAAAAAAAAAACATTGACTTTTTCTGTTGACTAACGGCTAAAGTGGATGGAAGGACCTGAAACTCTATTATTAAAAAGTTAGGACCCGTCGATACAATTTTAAAAATAGAGGGACCAACGAATCTATTTTAGGTAAAATCTCATATTAATATTGACATTGGTTGTAAATTACCCCATATTAATATTGACATTGGTTGTAAATTAAAATGTAATTTTTCTTTTTTAGAAAATAAACAGCACTCTCCGTTGGAGTCTCCTCTCAAACATATATTTTAACTTTCCCAAAAAGGAAATATCTCCCATGTAAATGCAAATCAAATACGAATATAAAACTTTCTCTAGTTAAATCAAACAGTCAGTGAAAGATTGTACTGTCTTGTAAATCTCCAATTAGTGGGTATACCAAGTGTTCTCCTTGCCATTTTGTGCATGGAAAAGGAATTGTATCTGGCTGTACCAAGAAATAAAAGAATAAAAAGAAAAAGGATATATAGGTGTCGTATTTACTTTCACATGACAGAAAAAGATTGATAGAAGCAAAAAACCTTAGATTTACAACCAAATCAATCAGTTTACTCGTTCAATTTCAACATTGCAAACAATGATTTCTTGTTTTAATAGCTCATCGTCTGTGCAGTTTGATGCTCAACCAGCACTTAAACATTCCACTGTAATGTTCATCTGAACTCATCTATGCACAATATTAGTAATAGCTCGGAAAGTGAATGCTACCATTTCAACTAATGCTTAACATTCAACTACTTCAACGCCATATTAACGAGCATATACGACAGATACTTCAATGGTTCAACCCAAATCGATGAACAAATGAAGTGATGTTATCCTACGACAATGAAACCCCTGTAATTTAGTTCAGCAAATCTCCATTTACATTTCTAAGGGCCTCCCACACTGCACTATTACACTTCAAACCACTAATAACTAAACAAATGGAATTCTACATGCACAATTCACACTTTGAACACCACAAGAAATCTCACCCATATTACTGATTCAGAGCCATAATTTAGGCAGAAAACAGAATTTCAGCATTGAATTTTATGATGAAATCACACATGACCTGACCCAAAAAAAAAAAAAGAAACTAAAATAGCCAAGTATTTCTCAATTAATCTATGGTAGTTCTCTTCTCCAATTTAAATCTAATAAAATTGTCTGCAATTACAAAAGTAACTCAACTGGGTACCTGTCGATGCAATCTTCCCAAGGATTTTTAGAAGACGGCTTTACATCTCTAAGGGCCTCCCACACTGCACTATTACACTTGAAACCACTTCCAAATGCTATTTGCCACACACGGTTCCCTCTGCGCATTCTGCCCTTGGCTTCAGTATAAGCCAGCTCATACCAAATCGAGCTGGATGAAGTATTACCAAACCTATGCAGAGTCATCCTAGAAGCCTCAACATGTACAGGCAAAAGTTGCATATTCTTCTCAAGTTCATCAATAACAGCTCTTCCTCCAGCATGTATACAGAAATGATTGAACGCAAGCTTAAAATCTGGTATGTAAGGCTTAACCTTAGCATTGAACAACTTCTTAGCAACCAAAGTTGCGAAAAACAAGAGTTGCTCGCTAATTGGAAGAACCAAAGGACCTAATGTGGTAATATTAGTCTTGAGTGCACCACCAGCAATTGCCATTAAATCTTTCGACAAAGAAACCCCAGTTTTCCCGGCATCATCTTGCTCTTGGTAGACACACCGAAAAGCCTTATCATCTGCCCCACGGTGAGTCCTAACTACATGAACAAGCTTGTACTTAGCTTTTCTCCTATCTTTGGATTTGTTGGATAGCAAAACAGCAGCACCTCCAACTCTAAATAAACAATTCGGTATCAACATTGATTTTTTATTTCCAAAATACCAATTTTGTGTGATGTTCTCTGTACTAACAACAACAGCGTAAGTATTCCTATGGATTTGAAGCAAATCTTTAGCAAGATCAATGGCTATAACCCCAGCACTACAACCCATACCACCAAGATTGAAACTCAAAATATTTCCTCTCAATTTATACTTATTAACAATCATAGCAGAGAGTGAGGGTGTTGGATTAAATAAACTGCAATTTACAACAAGAATACCAATATCTTTAGGTTTTATATTGGTATTTGCAAATAAAATATCCAATGCACCAAACATAACCTGCTCTGCCTCTTCTCTTGCTGCAGCCATTGAAGGTCTTGGTGGAATATAATGCATAGCTTCTGGCACATAAGTTTCTTCACCAAGTCCTGACCTTTCCAGAATCTTTCTCTGAAATTCCAATGAAGAATCATCAAAATCGCCAGTTAGCTTTGAATGCTCCATAAATTGATCAAATTTGACTTGAAGCTTCGCTGGAGGCTTGTAACAAGCATAATCAACAAGATAAACGGATCTGGGTCGGGTCATAATATAAACAGTGGACCCAAAAACAACAAAAACAGAGCAGACAATGAAACTTAACAGGTTGTATTGAAGTTGGAGCCAAAGTTGGTGGATGTCTTCTGGGTTTAATTGAGATGCTTGAACGATAATGACCGCCATTAAAGGAATCAAACATAGAGTCAATAAATGTCTCATTAAGTAATGATAACCCAACTTCACATATTTGAGATTCACACTCTGTAGAAAATCAGGTAATCGTCTAGACTGCCTGATCTGAACTCCACCGGAAGAGGTGACGGCGGAAGTCGAAGTACTGGATTTGGAACTCATATTGGCAGGCGGACTCTACAATAACAGGATATGGGTTTTATCGGAGAGTTCAGGATTTGTATGTATAAATAGTGTATAGAAAATGAATAGAATGGTTGACTGACGTATACGAATACGGATCGGAAAAACAAGAAATGAACGCGGAGGAGGACTGGTGGGTGGGTTTTAGAAAAGTTTGATACAACTACAGCAACCACCGATGATTAAAGAATCACCACGTAGAATAGTAGATGACGATTGATTGTTGATTATATAGAAAAATAGAGAGATTCTTGGAGATGGGTTGGGTTTGTTTGCCAGTGCCACCGCTCTGTGTCACTATCTCTCTCCAAATTTGGGGGGAAAAAATATTTTTTACTACTATAAAAAAAAGGATATTAGGAGTGAAAATCGAAGAAAGATTTGAAAATTGGGAGAAGAAACATTAAATAGATTGGTCAACTTAGGAAGGAAATTTCTTGCACGCCTTTGAAGATGGGGATAGAATGGAGCAATAAAAGAGAGGAACGAGGCGGGCGGCGAGAGACCATAGCAGTTTCAATCAAGTTTCAACTTTCAATTGCTTTCCTTTTCTTTGTTTGTTTCCATGTATGAGTTTTGACGGGATATCATATAAGTTTATCTTGCCAATCCTTTGCTTTTGATAGATTTTGTCTGTTACTGTAAAGAATTTAAGAATTGAAATGAAACATCATAGTGTGTCATATTAGCTCAACCCACTGAATTCTAATTCAAAAATAGTTGAACAAAACTACCATTGAAATCAACCCCACTTACTCTTCAACTCCTCTATTATGCAAAATATTCAGTATATTCCAATTTTCTTACTTTATTAAGCGTATTTCTGATGAAACCGTCTCTTAGGCCAAAAAATTAATTCTGAGAAATCCACGATACTAACTCACCCTTGGGGCTACACAGTACCTGCCCACACTTGGCTGTAAACCAACTTAGCCAAGCCGAATAGTGCTAGGCTCAGGCTAAAGTCGGCCATATTTAACAAAGTTCAAGCTCAGTTCATGAGCTCGTTCAAAACTCTGCTCAAAGATCGATTGAAACTTTCCTTATAAACAAGTAAAGGTTTTTGTAAAACATCTAACGGATCTACAGCTACACTCTTCAAGCAGCAGTCAAACAGAGGTGTGAATGCAAAATGTCAGCACAATGCTTAGCCAGACGGAGGCTAGGGCTGCTTCCTTACTACCGCATACTTCCTTGTCTATCTTCCTTACCACCGTGTACTTCCTTGCCTATCAGAGATAAAAGCAAGTTCTTTGGTTTACATACACAAGTATCATAAGTATCTTTTAGTTTATGAAGACTATAATGAGTCAGGTTCAAAATTTTGTTAAAAAATGAGACTCATGAACATGTTCATGTGCACTATAAACAAGTAGACTTATGAGCTTGCTTGATAAGAGGTTTTTTTCTTGAAGCAGTTCACGAGTTTAGGAAGTGTTCGAGCTTGTCTCAGTAAGAGCTAAATGAACTACTCAAACAAGGTTTTAGCGAGCCAAGCTCAAACCTGTTTGCAAGCGTACCAGTACCCACCATCCATGCTAACCTTTATTACTTAATTACAATATTGATGCATCAAGAAATATTTCTCCAATTCCTAACTTTACTGACTTGATGTTGCAGAATGGTTATTACACTAAACAATTTACTATGAGATGAATTTCAAGCAAAATATAAACTTGAACCAAATTCACTGCAACACAATCCACATGATAATCTTCTACCGTACAATGAACTAGAAGCTTTGCCAGCAAAAAAAAAAAGAGTATTCTAGTCAGACACTATGGAACGGAGGGGCAGAGAGCTTTCGACTTGTTTAGTATCAGCAGCATTCTTTTCTGCAACAATCCTTGACATTCCAAACATCTGCAATTGTACCCATGTCTTAAAGTCAGACATCATTTCATACAGGTACAACTAAAGTTGAAATTTTAAAACAGACTTTAACCTTTTGCATTGTTTTTTTAAAGCAAGACTTGTGTTCATCCATTGATGCATGAATGAACTCATCTATGTGGTCCTTAACATCTTCCAGAAAAGTAGCTTCCTCATTTTTCTTCTTTCGGCATGAAGACACCGCTGGCAGCGGCTGTTGTTGCTGCTGGCTACTACTCTGTGTCTCCATCGTTGTCAATTCCTTGGTAAAACTGAATTGATTTCCAATTTCAGAAATGAGTGCATTCAAGTTTAACTCAGCATTGACATGTAAGTATTCAAAACCCAGAAAAGCATCCTCATCAAATGCAACCATCCCAAAACTGCATTCAAATTTAAAAACAATCCTACTAATTCTAACTAAAAACAAAAATTTCGACAATAATCTTTGGAAATTTAACTCTCCCTACTCACAACATCCTTCAAATCAAAACACCTCACAAATTCCGGTATATTACATGTATACAACAAGTTATAATCGACATCTTCAATAATCCATTGATTTAAATTCATAACTTCCGCTTAGGAAAGAGTAATATTTTAATCCACAGCATTCAACACAAAAAACTAATTTTTTGTTTTTGCGAGGAAGATAGCAACTAGAAAACATTGATCCCGTGAGTCTAATGACAACAGATTAATATATTGAAAAACTCATTAGCAACTATGCAATCATTATTTTAAAAAAATACAGAAAATTACAATTTCCAAATGAATCGTCCGCTCAATAATTAATTTTCATACCTGATCAGTTTTAGGGTTTGATAAGAAATTCATGAAAATTAAAGATCCCATCAGATCAATGAGCAGAATATAAAGAAAATCATGAAATTAATAATGTAAATAAGCAAAAATTGAGATAGGATTGTTGCAAATGGTGTGCTTATTATTACAGACATACCTTTTAATCGCTTGCACAATTGAATATCGGGAGAGCTACAAACTTGCTTCTTCGTCTCTCGCAAAACTATGGTCTGGGTTTTATGGCCGAATAACCGTCAGCAATTCTAACTTTTTTATCACGAAAAACGATTTTTTTTTCTTAATTTCCCACGGCTTGATTCTTGACAATAAAGGAAAGCCCAATTATGGTTTATTGGGCCAGTAATTAACTTTAGAGAAATTGTAGGGAAATATACGGAAATAACCACCAAAAATAAAATAATCAAGAGAATATGCAAAAACAACCAAATAATGATTTTTTTAAAAAAAAAAAACAAAGTTGTTTAGAATTTTTAAAGACATAACATTTAAAATAAATAAAATTAAAAAAATTCATATTTAGCTACAAATTTACAGAAGGTATATGATGAATTTCCAATAGATTTTAATCTCCCACTGATTTTTCAAACATGGGCGGCGAAAAAATCCGGTAGTTGACAACTCAACAAAAAAACATTTCTCCATGATTGCAGCCGATTTCATCTACGGAAAGTAATAAAAAACTCAACAGATATTAAAAATTTTTTAAAAAAGAAAGGAAAGTAAAGCACATGCGGTTCCGGTAAGTTTCCATTACCACTTTCATCGATTTTGCATCTCATTTAAGGACTTGTTTAATTTATTAGTTTGAAGGAAAATTAAGGACAAATCTAAAAATTGACTTTGATTAATTCAATGGGGAAAATTAGGTTTTCAGATGTGGGATAAAAATATAAAAAAAATAATTAATTTGAGAGGATAAGGTGTCGAAAATAAATAATGAATGAACAAATCCACTCTTACCAGTAAAGCAAATGGATCTGAGAGGATAAGGTGTCGAAAATAAATAATGAATGAACAAATCCACTCTTACCAGTAAAACAAATGGATCAGAAAAGAGCTAAGGGACCGTGTTTCTAGGGTGATGATAAGTATACACCAAGGCACGAATGTGCTAAGAAGCAAGTGTATGTTCTACAGTTAAAGAAAGAGGAGGATGAAGAAGAAAATGGAGATGGAAACTCTAATTTCATTGATTGTGAAACAATGCCAGGAGAAACTAAAACACACATATTGGGTGAAGGTAGCTAATGGTAATGAACTCAAGTGCGAAGCTATTTGCAAGTGGTTTGAATGACAGATGTAGAACCAAAATTTGATAACAATAGTTTACATCCTACCATTGAGTGGATATGATCTGATTTTATAAATCCAACATATCAAACTTCTTGGTGATGTCAATTGAAACTTTGAGAAGTTGACTTTGACATTCTAATATGTAACAACCTATACCCTATATGCGTCATTTAAAACAGTGTTATATTTTTTTTTTTATATAACATATAACATGTTACAAAATAACTACTATGACTTTTAGACCTAATTATTAAAGTCTCAATCATAACTTACCATTTATAAATCTATATGCAACAATCACCACTACTATGCTATAAGTTTACATAGTATACAAGCTAAACCAAACACATTGACATAATTTACATATTAGAAACTTTATATGCAATGCAGTGACAAACTACCGTGCATATGACATGTCATATACTATCCACTATAACTTTTAAACTAATTATTACCTGTCTTATTCATAATTTACATATCATATAACATAAATCTATATGAAAAAATTAAGTGAATGATGCAAATGTGAGGGAGAGAGATCCTAGACTTCAGCTGACCGACTCAAGCAGAAAGGAGGTGGAACTGACACTGTCAGTTGCCAAACAAAAACCTGAAATCATAGAATTGCAATTTAATGAATTGCATACTCAGCAAGTATAAACAAAAATAATATAAAACAAGATAATCAATTACAATTCAAAATCATACACCAAACCTGTTGATGACAAACTTATTTCATAGGATTCCATTTACCTTGTGAGCTGTAATCGACTTAACCAATAATTTCAAAAAATTCATAGCAATAGATACATACAACAACATACCAGTGTCTATGTCATAATATTCCGTTTACTCTGTAAGCCATAACTAACAGAGTAAATGACATGTAATTCATGTCAGCAAGTGTAAACCAAAACAATTTGAAGACAGAGTGTTGACGCTTGATTTTTGCCCCAAAAATTACCGATGATGATAATGTCCAAGCTCAATGAAATTTCCAAAATTTCGAAGCAGTTCAGTGTCTCTTTCTCTTAAAAAATGTTTAAATGTTTTTTAAATTCAAAATTTTTCTTCTTAGTTTTAGTTTTAATTTAAATTTATTAATTTTGTTTTTATCCATTAGCTTGTTTTGTTTTATTTTTAATTTTAATTTTTGAGTTTGGAATTTTATTTAACTATAAAAAAGAAGAGGAGAACTAAATTTAATTAGAAAAGAAAAGAGGGGGGGGGGGAATTAGTAAGAAAAAATAAAATTAGTAGAGAAAAAGGGTGTAATTGAAAGGAAATTGGAAGAAAAGAGGAGGATTTGAAGAAAGGAAGGGAAGGAAGGACGTAATTGAAGGAACGAGGAAAGAGAAGGGGCTAAAAAAGAATTAAGGGAGAATAGGAAGGGGAAAGCACTGAAAATGCAAAACGGCGTCGTTTCGGTAAGGACTGAAACGACGCCCTTCCACTTAGTTTGGAGGCGCGCAACCGTTGAATGCAGAACAACGTCGTTTTTTGAGAAATGAAACGACGCCGTTTTGGTAAGTTAGAAGGCAAAAAATATATAGAACGAAACGCAGCGCCGCGGTGTGAAACGGCTGCGTTTCATTCTTCGCTAAAAAAAAAAAAAAAAAGAAACATGAAGAATGAGACGCGAAGATGGAGGAACGGAAAGAAACAGAGAGTGAAATGGGCACGAATGAAACATGAAAACGAAGAAGAAGGAAGGTTAAGATCGTGGCTGGAAACACAGAGGTAGTGGAAGATAGGAGACCGAAGTTCACTCCGCAGGGGATTGGAGCAGTTGAGGCAGAAGAGAAGTGGGAAGAACTTATTTTCTAGAGCTAATAAAGGCATAAAAGCTTTCTGAAGAGGGGTTCGGTTTGGATGGGGGGAAAAGCTTCTAGGTTCCTTCGAAAATCAGAGAAAAAAAATGTAAGCTTTCTTAGATTCTAGGGTTTTCAGTTTGGGGGAGAATTCCTTTTTCAAAATTAGGGATTTCTGTTTCTGTAATTCCTTTGTTCAAACGAAATTCCCATTCTCGAAATCAATTGGAAGATTGGGGATTTCTGTTTTAGAAATCTTTTGTTTTCTTTTCTCTATTTCTGGATTTCAAAAAATACTTAAAGAAACTGAATTTGAGGGCCTGTAAGAATTCTGGACATCGTTGTAAATTTGGAACTGCTTGTGAACAATTTCTGAGGTAATTTTTAAATTTAATTTCAGTTTATGCTTTCTGTATACAATGTTCAAATTCTGTTGGGAGCCTGATTGAATGGCTTCTAATTCTTTTTGTGTTTGGTGTGAAGAGATTGTAAATGTTTTACTGATATGCTATAATCAGATTGAGTTTGTTCTGTATGTTGTGTGTTGTCTGGATTGTATAGTTTAGTTAGCTGTTCTGGAATGCATAATCTGGTCAGTTTGTTAGTTGTTTGGAATGCGCAAGCTTGTCGGTTTTTCCTGAATTTATTTAGGGTATTGGATTCCAGCATGTTGTCATTAACTTGTAACAGATAATTTTAAGTTCACTTAGCATAGAACAATGAAGCAAGTTCTATGATAACCTACTGTGCATGCAATTCATTTTGCTAATATGATCAAACTGTGGTCTTGGTCTTGTTCTGTGTTTCAAATGTCTAGTGTTAAGATGATGGTTACCTGTTTTGTTTTCTTATATTTGTTTCCTAGTTTCTATTTAGGTATACTCAAATGCATGTTGTTATCACTAAGCTTCTTCCTTACTTATTGCCAGCATGGTCACTGCCTTAGTTTCCATGTGCCTGTGCTGCATCCTTTGTGTTTGATGTCTTCTTTAACAAATGTCCTAGTCTAGAGTAAGAGTCACATTCCCCTTTTTCTTCTGCCAGTGTTGTGTCCCTGCCTGCAAGTTACACAATAGGGTCCATAATTTGCCTATTGCTGAGCTCCTGTTTTGTTTGGTCTATGTACTACCCAGCCTGCATGATGGATTCCTCTACTCTGCTTATTGATTCAATTCTATCCCCTTGTTTGTTTATGAGGAATGTACCTTTGTTTCTTCATTATTTTGGGTTACTTGATTCGAGTAAAGTGATTTGGAATATATATTTTCATCCCAACTTGTAGGTTAATCTGATAATGAGCTTAGTTTCTTTTCTTCCCTGGATTGTTTGGCATCATGTAATTAGGCTGAATTTGTTGTGAATTGTAGGCATAGCAGAAATATATGATGTAGTCATTTGTGACTTTGAGTTCATTGACTTATTTATGTAAATCGAAACTGTTTGTTCTCATGTTCCTGTGTTAAATATGTTCTCATGTCAAGTATCCAATCATCAATCAGCATCTTACATATTATTTTTGTCCAGAGGCTTTGAGTTGAGGCAGCTATTCATCATTGCTCTTCTGTTTGAAATCAGTTGAGGTTCATTATTTACTGCTTTATTGGCTGTTATTTTAGAAATGAAGTCAAGCAGTTTGAGCATGCTATTGTTAGATACATTGTCCTGTATGATGATTGTTAGTTCCTGCTATGAGTGACCACTTGAATAGTTTATGTTGACATTGCATTGCATGTTTAGCACAGCCTATTAAAACATTTTGATTGAGTCTTTTGGAAATTCCTTTCAATGCAAACTCATATTGGCATATTTATGGTATCATGTGCATCTCAGTTCGTTATCTAGATGTGATAATGTGCTTTTGTCTCCTCATTGGTTCTGTATTGTATCATGTGGTCAAAATGGATCAGTTCTGAAGCTGTTAGAAATACTAGGGGCAGAATTGTATTTCTCGAAAGTTTGGGTACCAAATTAGAAATTAAACATTATTTGTTCTATTTTAATATAATTGCATGATTTGTGGATTGTTTGACCTAATTAGCATGTTTTTAGAGTGATTTTAAATGATTTTTTCTATTTTGGGGCAGTTTCGTAATTTTGCATAATTTGGAGGGCTAAATTGTAATTTTGTCTTATTTTCATTTTTGATGTTATTTTGCATGTTGGGTTGATTGTTTACTTGATTTGGCATGTTTTGTGGTTTGAATGGATAATTTCTATAATTAGGGACTAATTTGCAATTTTTCATATTTTGGAGGACCATTTTGTAATTTTCCATTTAATGCCTTATTTTGCTAATTTTTGGGATTTGGGTTTCAATTTGGGAATTAATGGGTAGAATGTAAATTCATAGGTCCTGTTTTGTAATTATTTTCTCCGGAATCGGAGAAAGAATAATTAGTTTTAGAGTTTATTTTCCGCAATTTATTTTTTCGCAATTTACTGCTTTCTTACGTGTGTTTATGCGCAAACGATTTTAATCACCGTTTAGGAACATCGCTAGCGGCTTTTCATAAATAATTTAATTTGACTTAAAATTTGGAAAACGGTTTTTTGGTTTGAGAGGTTGGTATATCCGGGCGTTAGTCAAAATGAAATTTCGGCTAACGTACCCAACCCTCTTATTCGGAATTTCTTGGTTCAGACTTGCCTTATCCAAAACATAAAAATGGAGTCAACTTTTTCACAATTAAAATTTGGTTTTTCAAAAACCGGTTCCCGACGGGTGGCGACTATAAAAAGTGTTTTTAAGACCGACTAGTTCGGTACTGATCCCAAAAATAGTTTTATCACTTTCAAAATCTTAATTTTTTGGTTTTTAATAAGCCGGGTTCGTCCGTCATCAGTTTAAATTGGCGAATCTGCTGGGGATTTTACAGTCAAATCTCCGGTTTTTCTTAACTGAATTTTTGACTGTAATTAAGGGTTAACTCATTTAAAACAAACTAAATCGTTTTCCAAATTTTAAGTCAAGTCGTTTTTCAAAATAAAAATCGCGTGTGGTGATTACTATCGTTTGTTGTTTGTTTTACTGCTTTCTTTATTTACTGTTTTAGGAATTGCATTGCATAAGTTCAGCATCTTCTATCTCCGTTCTACCCTTATCACCCCGCGATAAGGTTATCAGTGCGACCGGCTGCTGCCTTCCGAAATTTTTCGGATATACCAGTTGGAGCACTGGTAATGCTTATCAACTGTAAGTCTTGTACCTGCAGGTATATAAAAAGGTTAGGCCTCAAAAACCGAAACCTTGCTTACGGAACCCGAGACTTATTAAACCCGACTTAACCCACATATAGTCGACCATAGCTACTTCCATTTAGGATTTTCACCCAATTTGTTATGTTGTTGCTTTGAAACATCATCCTAAATGCGAGAGTTATCATCAATCTCAAAGTCCCCCGTTGACTATCGAGATTAAACAAAAAATCCTAGGGTTTTAAGTGTCGGAATTTTGACCAATTAAATTCATGTACGGGCGAAATAAGGGTGGAGTTGATGTATTTCCTACCTCTCGTTCCCCATTTTGTAAATAATGCACTGTTGCCATGCATCACTTAACGTGTTTTGTTTCAGCCATTTAGGAATCAGTTACAGTTATGGGCCATGGGCCCCCAACACCCAAGTCGGTTGGTTAATTTGAGATCTTTTGCCGAGGAAAGGCGATATAGCCAGTCCCGAGAGCAATGTCATAACCCGCTGGTGCTCACAGTCGGAATTCTGAAAACGAAGTTGGGAACCTGAGGCGATGCCAAAAATTATTATCCGATGACAAAAGCATAGTTAGTTATGGCGTTCAACGTCGCATCAATCTGTACTGCGTTTGTTCAAACATTTGTACACCTAAATGTAAATTCAAACCCTTTTGTTATGAATGAAATGAAATTTTTAGCTAATACATTTCTAATGTCTTTTGAAAAGTGAGAAACACACAAATAAAAAAAGTAAAAAAAAATAAAAAAAAAAGAAGAAAAAAATAGAAATCAGAAAATAGGAAAAAATGAAAAATAGAAATAAAACCCTGCTTAAGTGGCAATTGCGCTTAAGGCAAAAAAAAAAAAAAAGGGTACAGAGAGAAAATGATTAACTAGAAAACCGGAAAACGGCTAGTTAATGACAAAAGACATCCTAAATGTATTGTGTTAAACTATACTCGCCTACTCAGGCAAACCTTTTCAAAGTCTCCAACCAGCTGCGGTGGAAGGACCGATGATCCGTGACAGTTAACCAACACATTAGCTTGCATTCATTGATTTGTAAATTTTGCATCTTCATGCATCCATGCATACATTTTCTTTTCTAATTATTTTGCTACACAAACGGTTGTAGCCAACGATTGATTCAAATAGAGAAGGCACTGAGCTGAAGTGGCTCAGAGACTAGTTTAGAAGATTAGTCAGACGTCTAAAATCCAGATCTCCGAAAAGTTAGAAATTATAGGCAACATAGCAAGAAAGAGTTCAAGCAAATACATTGACCTTCATGAGTTTGAAATTGTTATAAGAAGAATGAAGGCTGAAATTAAAGCTGAGTTGGAAGCCGAGTTTGATGCTAGGGTTTAAGAGGGAATTGCACAGGCCCTAAAGAATTTGAATATTGAACCATGTGCCCAGAAGCATAAACAGACAAGATATCAGGATAATGGAAACAGGTCTTCCAAGTCATGGGGCAAGCCTGCGGTAGCAGCAACAGGTGTGACGACTATCAAAGCTCCGAGGGAATTTACCAAACTTAATATGCTAATGTCGAAGATGCTAAAAGAGTTCCAGTCACTAGGCCTCCTTCAACCACTTGAACCAAAACCTCTTCCAAATCCGTTACCTGCGTCTTTCAACCTCTGGGTTTATTGTAAGTTCCATCAAGTCAAAGGGCATGATACGGACAGGTGCCGCACACTGAGACATGAAATCCAGAACTTAATCGAACAAGGGAAGATGTCTAATCTAGAGAAAGGCAAGCCCACACCAAGACCAACGCATTCCCGGACTACCGCAATACAGTGCCACCTCAAAACTTAATAGTTGAAACTGAAGAGAACTTTATGATTTTGTGTTTGAATTGCTTGAGAATGTTGAACAAATGTCGGGTTTAAGAACAACGTTTGTACTATGTTTCAGTATTTTGTCTTTGTGTACGTGTTTTCATCAGAATAACTTTCAGTATTTTAAACCGTTATTGCATTATTTTGTGAGATTTGAGCTTAAACACAGTTCAATCCTTGTGAGTGAGTTCACATGCTTGGCTTAAAAGTCCTAGAACTTGCTTCACAACCTTCCCAGGCTGAGGCTAGGGTTGCAAATTCAAAAATGATAAAGGCAAATTAGGAATAACCATTTAGCTTAAAGAGTTGAACCATTTGAATAAGTCTCTAGATGAGCCCCTTCTAGCCTAACATAAACCGGTCATTTCAAAAATGGTACAGAAGACCAGCCCACAAAAGAATTTCCTCAATCACCCTTTTGAAGGAATTACATAGGTAGAATACCTAAGAAGGAATTGAATAAAGAATACATAGAAAAGACAATCTGTGACACCCCGAACCTAAACCCTACGTCAAACCGACGTCATTTCATACATTTTATGCATTTTCATTGAAATGCATCATGATTTAACTTGATTAATAAGTTAATTATGGATTATATGAATTACATTTGATAAATTATGATTTGAATAAGAGAAAAAAGTTAAGTTATAGGCTCGTTTGCCGTCGAAAGGCACAAACGGAGCTAATTAGGGTTTTTGAACCCGTGCGATCGGAAAATGCCGAAATTGCCTCAAATATGATCCAAATGACTTTGATATTTTGAGATATGATTATTAACATGTTTTAAAGTGTTTTGGGACCAAAATTATACGACGACGTCGTACGGTTTTAGTTCCACAAAAATCGTCGAGCTTCGGACTCGGTTTAGGGCACCGAGCGAACCGCGACTCCTTTTTGGATTCCGATTTTTACGAAACTTCATACACGTGTTCTACATATTATTTTGACACCAAAATGTGTTTGAAATGGTTGCTGGAATGATTTTAGAGGATGGTTTGTGAGGTTGTAAGATTGAATGAAAGAAGAGAAGAAATACCTTAAGTATAAGTTGTATATAAGGGTAAAATAGGAATAAAATGGGATAAAATCAACCAAGCAGCTGCTGGATCATTAGTTGGAGGTGGAGTAAGTATTTCATGCAGGAAATGAGGGCTGGATGAGTGAGAAAGAGTTAGAACACGAAATTGGAAGTGAGAGGAAAAAGAAAGAGAAAGAAAAG
>CANUEY010528365.1:0-10152 GCA_948099555.1 Croton setiger
TTTGGTGTAGTTGGTTAACATAAGTAATTTTGTTGAAAGGTTGCTGGTTCGAGCCTCCATGAAATAGTCTGAAGGGTAGATTTGTCATCTTGAAAAAAAAAAGTTAACTTTAACCGTTGACTAACGGTCAAAGGACCTCAGAGTACAATTTCCAAAAGTTAGGGACTATTTGATACAATTTTAGAAATAGAGGGATCTACGAGTCTATTAGCCCAAATCTCAGGGACCCAATAGTAATTACCCCTAAAAACAAATTAGTGACTTGTTTCTTTACTTTTTTACTGACTTATTTATAAAATACTGGTATTTAAGCTCGAAGGAGCGAAAGCTCAATCAATCCCAATTGCATATTATTGTCTGTATCGACAAAGACAGTAGTCAAACAGCATACTATGAAGAATTGAAAAGTCAAAATAATACCCAAAATAATTGTACCTTGCAAAGGTTGTTGTCTGTTCATTCTTAATTGTGCTTATCCCAATTTTTCTTTTTATAAATTCAATAATTAGTCCTTTCATTTCAGTGTCCAAACCACTTAGTGGAAGCGGAAGTGTTCTACCGGACCGGTGGACAAAACATGGCGGAAATTAAGGCGGATAATAGTACAGTTCATGAGCACCATCTGGTTGTAGATGAAGCTAATATTTCGAAGCAGAAACCACAACCGCCGCCGGGGCGTGTTGCTTCACTTGATATCTTCCGTGGTCTCACGGTGGCGGTAAGTTTCTGCGTTGCTGTATATATCTGCTCCGAATATATTACATATCTGTTTCGTTCTGCTCTCTATGGGTTGGTTTCGGAATGGAAATTAGGGAGATAAGTGTGATATCTGAAATGTCCTATCAGTTGGGTCCATAGCTCAGTGGTAGAGCATTTGACTGCAGATCAAGAGGTCACCGGTTCGAACCCGGTTGGGCCCTCTATTCTTTTACTTGGATTATTTGAAAAGTTATTTTTTGTCTACAGTTGATGATATTGGTAGATGATGCTGGAGGAGAATGGGCAATGATAGGACATGCACCATGGAATGGTTGCAATCTTGCTGATTTTGTTATGCCTTTCTTTCTCTTCATTGTTGGAATGGCCATTCCTCTTGCTTTCAAGGTTAATTAGCTTTCTTCACCTTTTTCTTCTTTCCCCTTCACTCTCTTATCCATTTAGTCCATATTGGTACACCCTAATACACTGTAATCACAACTTATTTTTAAGTAGTTTTAAAAGCCAATTTGAGAAAAGCACATGCAATGCTTAAAACCCTCTTAGTATTTCTTTCTTGTTTACTCATAAAATCTTATAAGGTTCTATTCAGAGAATAGAAAGCAAACATCAAGCTATCAAGAAAGTGATTTTCAGAGTCCTAAAACTCCTCTTCTGGGGTGTCCTATTACAAGGTTAGTTCAATAATCAATATTATAAGTCCAAAACAAAGGATCTTGCTTTGATTTATTGGTAATTTGATGTCATTGTGTTATACAGGAGGCTTCTCCCATGCTCCTGATGAATTGACATATGGTGTTGATATAAAGGAAATAAGATGGTGTGGCATTCTTCAGGTACTGATTGATTTTCAGGTTTTCGACCAAATTTGATAGCTTGAAGAAGGAAAATGTTTTTATACTGCTTTAATTGTTTAGAGAATTGCTTTTGCATATCTTATAATGGCGCTAGTCGAAATCTGTACAAAAGATCCGAACTCGAAACCTAAGGATCTTCCTCCTGGCCGGTTCTCTATGTTCAAATTATATTGTTGGCATTGGTAAGTTCACGTTGTATATACTTAACTAGGTTTTTTATTATGGTTTTTCAATCATTTTCATTGTAATGAATGATTGTCTTGGTTTTAAATTTGCAGGCTTGTAGGAGCATGTGTACTTGTTATTTACTTGGCTGTACTTCATGGGACATATGTTCCTGATTGGCAGTTCACCATCAGAGATAAGGAAAGTGCTGATTTGGGCAAGGTTTTTAATGTAAGCTTCTTTGCAATTACATTGTACCAAACATTGTGTTTGGTGATTCTGAAGGTTGAGTACAACTAACCTTTGTTGATTTCAGGTAACCTGTGGTGTTAGAGGGAACTTGGATCCTCCTTGTAATGCCGTTGGCTATATTGACCGGAAAATCCTCGGACTTGCCCACATGTACAAGCATCCTGCCTGGAGGAGAACTAAGGTGCATAACTAATCAATCCTGATACTATTACTAATCACATATTTTAGTTTCGAGATTATTATTTATCGGAAGTTAAAAAATTCTAATGTTCTTCAAAATTTTGCAGGCTTGCACTGAAAATTCCCCTTATGCAGGACCTTTTGCCGGTGATGCTCCATCATGGTGCCATGCACCTTTTGAACCTGAAGGAATCCTAAGGTAAATTAACATTATGTTTTCCCTTTCACGACGCCTTCTGATCGGTGATTATGTATTCTTTCATTTTTCATTGCAGCTCTATATCTGCTATTCTATCTACCATCATAGGAATTCATTTCGGACACATTCTTGTACACTTAAAGGTTAGATTTTTATGGTTTTTTATGTATAATTGTCATCTTAATTATGTCCAGCTTTATTGATTTGATTAATCTTCAAACTCCAGGATAACTCAAGTAGGCTAAAGCATTGGATTTTGATGGGATTTCTTCTTCTCATTATAGGGTTTGTTTTCCATTTTACACATGGTAAGAATTCATATCGCAATACGAACATCCAAAATTTTCTTCTGTTCATCAATTCTGATTTCATTTTGTTTTCTGGGCAGTGATTCCTCTAAATAAACAATTGTACACTTTTAGCTATGTTTGTGTAACTTCAGGCGCCGCAGCATTGGTGTTTTCAGCTATTTATATTCTGGTATTCTGCTGTTCTAATTCCATGATGTCTTTCTCGTACTATTTTCTCTGTCTGAGATCTCATTTTTAACTGTCGGAAACCGGTAATCTTGGAAATTGGTTTGTTTTTTCATTTCTAGGTTGATATATGGGGTATAAAGTTCCTGTTTTTGCCATTTAAATGGATTGGCATGAATGCCATGCTTGTTTATGTTATGGCTGCTGAAGGCATTTTTGCTGGGTTCATTAATGGCTGGTACTATGATGACCCTCGGAACACGTTGGTATGTTCCCTTTTTCCATTTCACATTCAACTATCTATCTCATTTCCCATTAAACCGAAATTTCGGCTCTATAAAGTAATGCGCACAGAGGGTTGTGTTCGGTAAACTTAATTGTTTGAATAGTTATTAGATGTCAGATGTCTCGGTAGCGATAAGTTTGTTTAAATGCTTTGACCATAGCCTACCTCAAAAGAAAATGACACTTGATGAATAATGAATTTTCATACTTACAATTCATATCAAATTCCCATGACAAATATGAAATCATACTTACAATTTTTCTTTGATTTCTTAGTAATTTCAATCTATTTTGTGGCAGGTTTATTGGATCAAGAAGCATATTTTCATTGGAGTTTGGCATTCGCAACGAATAGGCATTCTTCTGTATGTGCTATTTGCAGAGATTCTCTTCTGGTGTATTGTTGCAGGCATCTTCCATAGCCAAGGAGTTTATTGGAAGCTTTAGCTTTAGATTTTGTATATCTTAATTAATTGCAAATCATATGTAATTTTTATTAAGTATGGTTAATTACTAGCTTGTGTATTATGTATCTTTACTCTATTGCAATTATATATATTGCAGTTGGCTTCTCCTTCTTCATCCAATATTCTGTTTTCGATTATAAATTTTCATTTTTCATCTTTTTTATATGTTTATGTGAAATGTACAATTTAAAGATGAACAAAATCTTATAGTATTATTGAGATGAATTAAGAAAAATAGATTCATAATGTTGCAATAAGAAGTATTTATCGAAACTTTCTTGCCTGCCAATATACTAACATCGGTGCTTGATAAACCAATGCGTTCACAAATAGATCGGAGCTCGGCAATTGGGAGTACGAGTGCGTTGAGGATGAAGGCGAGATCGGATGAAGGTGAATCGGAGCTCGGCAATTGAGAATGTGCGTGCGTTGTTGAGGATGAAGGCAAGATCGGATGAAGGAGAGATCGGAGCTCGGCAATTGGCAGTGCGAGTGCGTTGAGGATGAAGGCGAGATCGGATGAAGGTGAGATCGGAGCTCGGCAATTGGGAGTGTGAGTGCGTTGAGGATGAAGGTTGAGCCCTGTCAGACAATTTTGAAATTTTTAAAATATTTGTGCTATTTGTTAGGCTATATATATTTTATGGTATTTTCTAAGATTTAAACTATAAAATGTGCTATTTGTTAAATTATGGGCCCTTAATGTCTCTCAACCCAAAAAGACAAATGGCCCAACAAAAAACTCAGTAAAGAAACAAGGCCCATTATCCAGACACTGTCTTCGGCAACAAGTCTAATCGAGGAAAACGGAGAACCCTTTTATATGAAAAAACTTTATACAGAACATACAGTGACCCAAGCAAAGATCAAAACTTGTCTATCTTCTTCAATCCTCTGATTCAATCTTTCATTTTTGTATCTTCAACTGAAATTCGTTACTAGGTCTCTTGGTTTCTTCACTTTGCCTGTGGTTTAGTGTAATCGGTACATTCACGATGGCAACAGCAATGGTGGAGGATTCGAACTTCGAAGATGACCAGCTTGCTTCTATGACGACTGAGGATATCCTTAGAGCCTCCCGTCTTCTTGATAATGAAATTCGTATTCTAAAGGTCCCGATCTTTTCGAATCCCTTGTGTTATTTTGCATATTTATTGGATGGTTTAGGGTTTTGAGTTTTCTGAATTTGGGTATTTCCATTTTCAAATGTTTTGGGAATTCAGGAAGAGTTGCAGAGGACGAATTTGGAGCTGGATTCGTTTAAGGAGAAGATAAAAGAGAATCAGGAGAAGATTAAGCTGAATAAGCAGTTGCCTTACCTAGTTGGTAACATTGTTGAGGTAAACAATGTAAATTTTGTACTTCATAATGTTTAAATCTGAGAATGAACGAGGGTTTAGTTATTTCTTAATTAGTTGATCTTTTGTGTGTGTGTGTGTGTGTGTGTGTGTGTGTGTTTGAAATCAATAAGTTGAATTGCATTGGCAATAATCCATGAGAGATGATGCTGGTTGTCTCTATTTTTGAAGATTTAGACGTTGGGAATTCTGTTTCCGTATGACTTGAGCAAGCGTATAGCTCCATAAAGTATAAAGTTCAGAAAGTTCAATTAAAAGCAAATTTTAAGCAGACCACTGAATAGTCAGAATAAATTATGGTCTAGATTTGATGGCTTAAGAGCTGAAATCAATACATAGATACATTAAAATTTAGGTTGTTTGTTTTGCATGGAAAATATTTGCTACTCTTTTATTGATGGTAAACATGTGTAGTAGTAAGCATCTGGCATATTATTGATTTCTTGCCGCTTTTGATGATTTGGTTTAGCCTTGGGTGTACCACGACATATTATTTTTTTGAACTTCTAGCTGCATTGTTATCCAATTCCGTGGTTCTTTATATGTGTAGATTTTGGAAATGAACCCAGAAGATGAAGCTGAGGAAGATGGTGCAAACATTGACCTTGACTCTCAAAGGAAGGGTAAATGTGTTGTGCTGAAAACTTCTACTCGTCAGGTGAGCCTCATTCCTTTTTCCAATTTTACTGGTACAGTGGTAAACATGACAAGTTGAAGTACATTTTTTTTCCCTATTTGAGTTGTTGGAATGTGGATGCTCATGTTTATTTGAAATCTGATATTATGGTACTTTGATTACAGTGGTAAACATGACAAGTTGAAGTACATTTTTTTTCCCTATTTGAATTTTTGGAATGTGGATGCTCATGTTTATTTGAAATCTGATATTATGGTACTTTGATTACAGACTATTTTTCTTCCAGTTGTTGGTCTTGTTGACCCTGACAAGTTGAAACCTGGTGATTTGGTTGGAGTCAACAAAGATAGCTACTTGATCTTGGATACTCTTCCATCTGAGTATGACTCTAGGGTAAAAGCCATGGAGGTTGATGAGAAACCCACTGAGGACTACAATGACATTGGGGGTTTGGAAAAACAGGTAGCCTTTGACTTTAGGTATCCATCAGTGGATGATGCTCTATAAATTTTAATTTATGCTAGATGATGAATTTGATTTTCTTATTGCATGTCAGATCCAAGAGCTAGTCGAAGCAATTGTATTGCCTATGACTCATAAGGAGCGATTCCAGAAGTTGGGTATTCGTCCTCCCAAAGGTGTCCTCCTTTATGGACCTCCTGGGACAGGAAAGACTTTGATGGCCCGAGCTTGTGCAGCTCAAACTAATGCCACATTTTTGAAGTTGGCAGGCCCACAGCTTGTCCAGGTAACACATTTTGTTGCTTTGTTTTGCTTAGCTTTAAAATGGATAAGTAAAGTAATGACATTTGAGGTTTATGGATTGTAGTTGTCTTCCACCTACATATGTTAATTTGTTCCAATTCAGCAGCAGTAGTTCTTGGATGTATTTATGGACGTGGGTCCTGTTTATTTTTACTCACATTTATGCCCATTTGACTGGTGAATAGATTATACCAGCTGTATGTATGTTTCTATAGGAAAATTTTCCTGAGTTTCTTTTGTCATGGTAGTGTCTCCTGCAATATTGATATGATTAGTTCAGCCAAGCAACTAAATTTGTATTTTATGCAGATGTTCATTGGTGATGGTGCAAAACTTGTCCGTGATGCGTTTCAGCTAGCAAAAGAGAAATCACCCTGCATCATATTTATTGATGAAATTGATGCAATTGGCACAAAACGTTTTGACAGGTACTTCAAATATTGGATTTCAACCTTATTTTTGAATATGGATTTATGCTTACCAAGACAGATTGATGTCTGCCTTTCACTTTAATATTATAATTAATATGTTAGAATATCGTATTTGTTGCTAATTTTATAATTTTGTTGTTTACAGTGAAGTAAGTGGAGACAGGGAAGTGCAAAGGACTATGTTAGAGCTACTTAATCAACTTGATGGGTTTAGCAGTGATGAGAGGATTAAGGTTGGTGAATATTTGGATTACATTCAGTGGCAAAAAGTCAGACGGAGGGCTTGAATTGCCTTTGGAATGGGGATTTAAATTTATCGGGATTCCAATTTCTTTGGAATAAATGCATTTCCTTGTTGAAATTTTGCCTAGTTCAATATTGGTCCTTTGGTAGTTGCTGCTTTGTGGCTGTCAAAGTTGTTATCATTGTATATTAAGAATTATTGAATTTAAAAATCCTCGTTCGAATTTCAGGTGATTGCAGCAACAAATCGTGCTGATATCTTGGATCCTGCCCTCATGCGTTCTGGCAGATTGGATCGCAAAATTGAGTTCCCACATCCAAGTGAAGAAGCCAGAGCTCGCATTTTGCAGGTCCGCTAAACTAGACTTCTGTGGCTCAATGCTTGCCATTTTACAATATCAGAAAATTATTTAGTTACTAGTTCCATGTATATGCTACAGATCCACTCAAGAAAGATGAATGTTCATCCTGATGTCAATTTTGAAGAATTGGCTCGGTCTACTGATGATTTCAATGGGGCTCAGCTTAAAGCTGTTTGTGTAGAGGCTGGGATGCTAGCTCTTCGGCGTGATGCAACTGAGGTACTCGTTCTTTCTCTTTCACCCACTTCAAGGACTTCAAAATTTTTTTAAATGCACAAGTAGAAGTGACATGCAAATGGTCTGTCTAATCTTTAGGGTTCTCTTTCACCCACATTGAGGACTTGAAAATTTTTAAATGCACGAGTAGAAGTTACATGCAAATGGTCTCATCTTTAGGTCATAATCTTTATAGACTCTATTCGTAGGTGGACTCGTATTCCATTAACTTCCGAAGGCTGTGTACTTACCTTTGGATGTAGCTATAACTCTAGGGGGCAGTCAACTAGATTCTTATAAGTCTCTAATATAACAAGTACTTGTGGATATTGATGGACCTTTTTCTCTGGAAGCTCCTCCCCCAAGCTTCATTAATGGCTGGTCTTGTATTTCCGTTGTCATTGTGAGGAGCAGTATTTCCATTCTACTTGTTGTTGTGCTTAGCCACAACACATATTTTGTTCATATTTTATTAATTTATTCCAAATATACCCTCCAGAATTATGAAAATCACTAACAAGACTTAATATTCATATATTAGGAATAAATTGATAAACTAGATTTGCCTATATAAAGTGAACAAAGGGAGTAATACTGTTTGCAGAAGCTACTCTTTCAAGTTATATGGATTTCTATCCTTTGTTCTATTGAAGATTTTATGCTTACAATAGAATTTAACACTTGTTTAATCCATTTATTGGATTTGGAATCAGGTGAACCATGAAGATTTCAATGAAGGTATAATTCAGGTCCAAGCAAAGAAGAAAGCAAGCTTGAATTACTATGCATGAGTTAGAAACACTAAGCTAAGCTTTCAAGTTGTTTTTTTTTTTTTTTTTGTTCAAGCCTTATTTGAAGTTCCCATGCTATGATGTTTTGATGCTTCTTTCTGTAGAAAACTTGATGTAAAATCTAAAAGATGTAACAGTAAATTTAATTTGGCATCTCTAATGGAATGGTTTCAAGTAGACAAATTACATGTGGTTTAAATAAAAAAGGGGTTAAAATTTTAAATGTGACCCCAAATGGGGTGTTTGCATTATGTATTTGCGAATTTCAATAGTTCGCATAGGGTGTTTGCATACTGTATTTGCGAATTTCAATAGTTCGCATAGTGGGTATGCGAACTTAATAAAATTTTTTTTATGCAAACTTGTGACAATATATAAATTAATTATGAACTCTTTAAGGGTTCAGTCTTCTGTATTTAGGGTTTTAGATTTAGCCTTTAGATTTTCTATTGATAGTTCACATAACTGGTATATGAACTCTCTTTAAATGTTCACATTTCAAATTTAACATCATCTCAAATTTAATATCATTTTCTGTTCACGTTCAAAATTATAACACTTTATTCGAAAATTATCCAATTACATGTTATATCATATGAACATGTTTTTGTTAATGGCTGTTTTTATCTAAATACTAAGAAAATATTGAACTAATATTTTGTAAATCAAATTATTTTAAATATTTAAATCACAAATTTGATGATTATCACATTAAAAAAACATATAATTATGCAAATTATCTAATTAGATTTTCCCAATAGAAAAATAAAAGTTAAAAGAATATTACATAATTGCCTAAATGTTGTATTCTGAATCGTCAATGGAGACCTAATTGCTGGTTTTTCTTCAGTAAAACCTTGCTGGCACCATTCTCCGGCAGTCATTGCAGCTGCCAAACGTGTGTGAACATCATTATAAGCTTTCGAATCGAGTGCCACAGTCGATTCCTTAATCTGATTAACTGCAGTTTCATAAATCTCAGCGCAATCCGTCAATTTCTGTTTGATTCTCTCGTCGGAATTGGTTTTTGCCAATTCATTACATTGCTCAATGATTTTTGTACCGTTGGATGAAACCTGTTCCAGTGCGAATTTTGTCAAGCCTTGCAAATCATTTGCAGTGCTCGATCCGAAAGCAGACATACATAAGTCGGTATGTAAGGTTTTCTGACATGTTTGGGTCACCGTTTCCGATTGCTCCGTCGCACATATCATCAGCCAAATCGACACCAAAAATATTATATTTTTTCCGACCATTTTGTAATCTGATTATTTTAATTCTTCTTTTCTTCTCATATATTTATATAATATTATAATTTCTTATTTTAAGGTATTTTTAATTATATGAGGTTAATATAAATTTTACTAAATATAATGTTTTTTAACTTCAAAATTAACCACAATTTTTTAGGAATTTATAGCCAACCGCTTCAATAGTTAATCTGTTAAATGGTTGACAATTGGTTTCAAATTTATTTACAGTTATTAAAATTAATCCAGATTTTATGTATAATGGTTGAAAATTGGTTTCAAAATTATTTACAGTTATTAAAATTAATTAATTTATTAAATAATTAAGTTTTAAAAAAATTGCACGAAATTAATAAAAATAAAACTCCAATTAATCATAAAATTGGAAGGCTAAATTTGTCCAACTAATCAACTTAATGGGTTTTAGTTCATCAATGGTATTAAATTTTTTTTTTCCTTTTTTTTTTTAAAAAGATATACAATATTCATTTTACTACCCAA
>CANUEY010528481.1:0-13238 GCA_948099555.1 Croton setiger
AAATTACATCAAAAATTAAGCCCAAAGACGTGCCATACATGGCAGCCCCTATTTCGGCCTTCTCCCACCACTTTAGGCCTTCAATTCGTCCACTTCAAGCTTGCCTTGGCCAAATTTCAAATTTGGCCCTTTCTTCTCTATTTTCCATGGCCACTTCAAGTATGGTAACGAACTTGATTGATTCTTTAAGTTCCTCTTCCATTTGCATACTTGTTTGGTCTTGGATTCTTCTAGAAACCTCCTCTTGAGCATATGTGTTCATCCTAGCTTGATATTTCTTAGCCATGTTCCTTGTGATAGTTCCATTAGCTAGCTTTGGTGGTTCCTTGCTTGCGTCACTGTCAGTAGGGCCCAGTCGTAAAAAATGGACCCTACCCTCCGCACCAACCCAAATCCCAGCTCGTCGATATAATAGAGCGTCCGATCATGCTCCGCGTCGATCAATCTCCAGATTTGTGTGTTCGTTCGTCTGATACTGAGCGGAGAGTCGTATCTCTCCTCCCATCTGAAGACGTGGGCTGATCTATGTTCCCCCTGAAGGAACAGTAGATCATCGACAGCGGGCCCCTGCTCGAGCACCCGCTGCTGCTGAGATGATTGTCCTTGCTCCATCGCTGCAATCCGTACATGTAGAAGGTTTCTTATTCATTTTCTAATTTCTATTACAGTTTTATATTTCCACTAATATCTACTATTTAGCAACCTAATTCAAATTCAATAGGTTTTAAGGAACCCTAAACCATAAATAATATTAAATTATACTATTTCATAAGTTTTCCTAGCATTCATTATATCTATTAATTATGATCGCAAATATTAAATGTTCAAATATATTTAACATTACAACTACCCTAAAATAATATTCTAATTATTATTTATTACTAACCTTTAAAATTAAATACTACATAAAAATTTATCATGCATAATAATTCTAAATCCTAAAACTATATACTAGTTATTCACCTTAACTATTCTAAATAAAATTTAATCATGTATAATTATTCATATCCTAAATCAAAATACTAATTATTCAAACCCTAAAACTAAATATAAGGAAAATTATATGATAAAAAATTTAGGATAAAAAACATACTAGGATATTGCTATAAATCCAATTAACCATCGAACCAAACTAAAATTTTTACTATATTTGGTAATTTTTTAAGTGTAAATATGAAAAATGAAAGAAAATTCCCATTTTGTAATTTGCAGCGTAGTTCGCAATTGGTGAATGCGGACGCAGTTAGTTTTAAAGGCGTCCACATACACCGTTTGCGAATTAATGTCGTGTGCCACGTGTCGTTCGCCGCGCCGTTCCCATTATCCAGCCTCATTAATTCTGTCATTAACTTCGTTAATTCATCATATTCGCATACACCGATTGCGAACGGCTTATTAAAAAAATTAAATTTTAATTTGTTCGCATACGCGGATTGCATACTAGTTCAATTCCCAAAGCTTGATTGCAAGGACCGTATCACTTGTCCACGTTTGAATTTTGGGCGCTATTTTTGTATTTGATCCGAATAGATGGGAGCAGAGTGAAGAAAAAAAGTGACAAGTGAGAGAGAAGAAGAGCAGAAGCAAAGAATTGGAGCATCGAAACTGAATTTTGAGAGTAACAAAAAGGAAAGAGAGAGAGAAAAGGGAAAAAGGAGTTGTAACAGAATGAAGCTGACGAGGATGAGGGAGGACAGAAGGGACTCCGAAAAGAAGGAAGAGTTTACAGCTGGAGGCGCGAGGATGGAGGATTGTACGAAGGGTAGCAAGCAGAGGGAGGATATAAAGCAGAAGAAGCTATCGAGAAGAAGGGGGGAGGCCATCGAAGAGGAGGTCCAGAGAAAGTTTCTTCTGTTGGAAATCCCGTAATGTAATTTTTCTTCTTCAAAAATCATTTTGTTTTATTTATCTTATAACAGCAACTTTGAAATCTCATTCCAAAAATCAATTGGAAACTGAGAATCGAATAGATTGCAATTCATATTTCTATTGAAAATCTGTTTTCTCGAGTTAAAACTTTAAGGCTGTAAAGGACTAATTTCTGGAATCTTAAAGCTTGGATAAATCTAAGGTACATATAACTTTCTCCTTCTGTTTATAATTTTCAATCCAGTAATGAAAGTAACAGTCTGGGAACCAGACTAGTTAAATTGCCTGTTTTTGATATATTTGCAGTTATTCTTCTACTTTATCTGTTCTAATTTTGAGTTTATGAATGTTGTTAAAATTTTAACTTGCTTGTTACTGCCATGTTTTAGATTAATGGTGAAATGGTAGTATCTGGATGGGAAATATACTTATGGTTTCTATTCCATATTCAGTATTGTTGTAGCTTATTG
This sequence comes from Croton setiger, assembly GCA_948099555.1. Taxonomy (NCBI): domain Eukaryota; kingdom Viridiplantae; phylum Streptophyta; class Magnoliopsida; order Malpighiales; family Euphorbiaceae; genus Croton; species Croton setiger. The sequence continues at coordinate 2,340 of CANUEY010528481.1, forward strand.
ATGATAATCTGTTTTATTTCATCCCTTTTTCCAGATTATGTTTTACCCTAGTATCCATATTCTTCTGTTATATTCACTTTAGTTCTGGAATCAATTAAATGAAAACACTGGATTGGGTTTTTCATAATTATGCTTGAGCTGTGTTGATTATCATTCCTTGCATACTCTTTCTAGATGATTAAGTTTAGTCCACTAGCTGTTTGAGGTAAACATAATTGTATGGTTCATCAGAATGGTTGTTTATCTTTCTGGAATTGATTTTGGAATCAGGTCTATGTCTAATAATGTTCCTTGCATATTGGCTTTGATTGGATTAGTTTAACCTTTTAGTTGGTTTGAGAAAAACAGAATGCATGAACTATCATATTTGTGGTCTTTTTTAAAATGATAAACTGCATAGGGTTTTAATCATACTCAGCTTATCTTCTTTCCTATTACAGTTGTTCATTTTACCTAAAAGGATCATGGTTAAATCCAGTCCTTTGAGAAATTGTTTCCAGTTTGTTGAATATTGTTTAGAATGATTTGCTTTCATGATTCTGTGTTGCTTATCCTGTTGATTAATTTCATGTCAACATTTTGCATTTCATTCACTTCAAATTTACCTCCATCAATCATGCATGAAATAAATCAAATTTAAGACTCAATCACTCATTTATATACTATTGCCATTTTGTGTTGCATTCCTGCAAAGTGTGTCTTAGTATAAGTTACCAAGGTTCCTTCTGCTGTGTAAGTTTGTTTAAGCTTTTAAATTTAGCCCTACAGAATATGTTGATGAGTATAAACAGTTCTGAAAATGTTGTTTACTGATTCAGATTACAAAGTTAGTAATAATTGATTGTTTCTCGTTCATCTTTAATGTTCTACTTGTGAAGAGTTATGTTGATGCTTGCTGTGGCACATCAATAATTGGTGTTAGATATTTTTGTTTTAATTGAAATAAGAAGGAAGTTTTGCTTTGGCTTGTTATAGTATAAAATTATCCTAAGGTTAATGTTGTTCTCAAAGTACCTTTTGTTTACTGTTTCCAGATTGTTTTGAGTATCCTATATATGTCATATGCTTTTGTTTTGAGAGAAAGATGTATGTTAGGAGACTGCTCAGAGATGAAATAGAATGCATGGACCACTTGTGCAATTTTACAATCTTTAAGAGGGTTATTTTGCAATTTTCTGAAATTCATGAAGTATTTTACAAATTGTAATTATTGGATGGTTAAATATCATGATATGGTGTAAAAGGATAAGTCTGGAATTGAAAATAGGAATAGGGGTAGATTTGCAAATTGTGAAAATTAAGGTATCAAATTAGAAATTTTAAATGTTGTAATTCAAAATGATAAAATTTACATGATTTGCATGTTTCTTTGATGATTTCAAGTGAATTGCATGTTTTTAGGGTGGTTTGATAATTTTCTAAAATTAGGGACTAATTTGCAAATTTTCAAAATTCTGAGGACCATTTGGTAATTTTTCATAATTGTTTTGGTTCGCTTATTTTGGGGTGTTTGGGTTTCATTTGGGGTCAAAAAGGGTAAAATGTAAATTTAGAGGACCAAATTGTAGTTATTTTCTCCGAAATTGGAGAAAGAATAATTAGTTGTAAGGGTTGTTTTTGTTTTCCGCACTTTATTTCTGTAATTTACTGCTTTCCGATTTGTGTTTTGCGCGAACGATATAAATCACCATTTAGGAACATTGCTAGTCGGTTTTTCAAAAATAAACTCTTAACTTAAAATTTGGAAATCGATTTTTGGTTTTAGAGGCCGGTAAATCCGGCCGTTAGTCGAAATGAAATTTCGGCTAACGTACCTAAGGCTCTTACTCGAAATTTTTTGGTTCAGACTTGCTGTATCCGAAAAAACAAAAATGGAGTCAATTTTCATAAATAAAATTTGGTTTAAATTTTCAAAAATAAAACTGGTTCCTGAAGGGTGGCGACTTGTTTTTAAGACTAACTAGTTCAGCACCGAATCCACAAAAATGTTTTATCACAATATTTTTATCTTTTCAGCTTATAAACTAGAAAGTTCGGAATCGGATCGTCTTCAGTTTTTTTGGCGACTCTACTGGAGATTTTACAGTAAAATCTCTGGTTTTTCTTACTGAATTTTTTACTGTAATTAAGGGTTAACTCTTTTAAACAAACCAAGTCGTTTTCCAACTTTTAAGTTAAGTTGTTTTTCAAAATAAATTGCACTTGGTGATTTCTATTGTTTGCTGTTTATTTTACTGCTTTCTTTATTTTCTGTTTTAGGCTTTGCATTTGCATCCTTCATCATCTTTTATCTTCATTTTGCCCTTATCACCCTCCGATTGGTTATTAATGCAACCGTCTGCTGCCTTCCGAAATTTTTCGGATACACCAGTCAGAGTACTGGTAATGCTTATCAACTGTAAGACTCGTATTGTAAAATTATATAAAAAGTTTAAGGCCTCCAAAGCCAAAACCTCACTTACAGAACCCGAGACCTATCAAACCCAACTTAACCCACATATAGTTGACCGTAGCAACTTCTGTTTAGGATTTTTACCCAATATGATGTGCTATTGTTTTGTATCATCATCCTAATGCGAGTGTTATTGACAATCTCAAAGTCCCCTGTTGACTATTGAGATTTGACAAAAAATCCTAGGGTTTTAAGCGTCGGAATTTTTGACTAAACGAATTCGTGTGCGGGCAATATAAGGGTGGAGTTCATGCATTTCCTTCCCCCCGTTCCCCTTTATTTCTTTGTATATATCAACTGTTCATGCATCATTTAACCTGTTTTATTTCAGCCATTCAGGCGTCAGTCATTGTTATGTGCTATCAGTCCTAACCCCAGTTAATTGTTCAACTTGAATCCTTTTGTCGAGGAAAGGCGAGATAGCCAATCCCGAACACAATTTCAGAGCCGCCGATGCTCACAGTTGGAGTTCAGAAGAAGAAGTTTGGAAACCCGAGGCGATGCCAAAAAGATTTCTCAACTACAGAGCATAGCTAGTCATGACGTTTGACGTCATATCAGTCTGTATTTTACTTGTTCAAACACTTGTATGCCTAGTTCAAAAATAATTGTAAATTTGAACCCTTTTGTTATGAATGAAATGGATATTTTAGCTATTACATTTCTGATGTCTTTTGAAGTGAGAAAGTGAGAATCATACAAAATAAAAGAGAGAAAAATAGAAAAAAAAAAAGTAGACAAAATAAAAATCAAAAGATAAAAATCTGCTTAAGTGTCAGTCGTACTTAAAGCAAAAAGAAAGGGTAGAGAGAGAAAATAATTAACTTGGAAAACCAAGAATGGCTAATTAATGACAAAAGACATCTTAAATGTGATTCGCTAAACTATACTCGCTGATAAAAATTTTTCAAGTTCTTCAAACAGCTGTGGCGGAAGGACCAATGCCCCATGACGGCTAACTGACACATTAGTTTGCATTAATTTGGTGTGAATTTTGCATTTTTCCATGCATTCATCCAACGTTTTCTCTTATAACCGTTTGTTTAAACAGATAGTCGTAGCCAACGATAGATTCATCCAAAAAAAGCACTGAGCTAAAGTGGGTCAGAGACGCATCCGGAAGATTAGTCAGACCTGTTAATACTCCAATCCGAGAAGAGATAAACTCAGAATTTGAAAATGTAAACAATATGGTTAAAAGAGAGGGTATTGAGAATTCAAGAAATGATCCCAATGAGCCCCAGTACGCTCGGGCAGAGGTTAAACTGATGTTCAATGATATGTTGGCTGCCAAGCTAGCCGAATTAGGGCTTGCTCATCAAACCCAAACTCAGATTCCAGCAACTTCCTCTGCTCTTGAGAAAGGAAAAGAGCTTGATATCTTCGATCCCATTTTGAGAGAGCAAGACCCGATCTATCATAAAGAGCTGCTAGAGAGAGCAAGGAATAATAAAGGGGCGATAGAAATTCCTAATGATTCTATGAAAGGGAAATCAACCTTGGAAGAAGAATTGGAAGTTATGAAGAAAGAAGTGAAGAAAATTAATGCTCACAAGTCAAAAATGGTTTTGTTTATGAATTCGAAGAATATGTCGGGGATGTATCAGGATGAGGACCGTCCGAGAAATTACATAAGCCCGCCAAATTTGACGGAGATGGAGATCCAGTGGTACATCTGAATCAGTATGTGCTGATTGCCAAGTTGAATAGGCTGCCACCAAAACTTCATGCTGGATTGGTTTTCAACTTAACGTCAGGGGCCAGCCCTCATGTGGTACCATGCTCTAGAAAAGAGCAAGAAAGCAAGCTGGTTAGAATTATCTAAAGCTTTCCTGGAGCAATTTTCATTCAACACAATGATGAACCTAGGCTTGAAAGAGTTGGAGAATACACTCAAAACCAGGATGAGTCATTCTCAAATTATCTGAACCGCTAGAGGAAAAAGTTGATCTTGATTAGGAACAAGCCTGATGAACAAGAGTTGATCAATATTTTTATACAGGGTACTCTGCTTTCCATAAAAAATGTATTACGTACCCATAAGAGACTTCACAGATGTATATCGAGTGGGTGTAAACATTGAGGACAACCTTTTGGAAGATAAAAGAGCGAATATGAAGAATGGCTCGGGGAATGGTCGTGGCAATGGCAACGTTAACTATTCAGGCCTAGTGTAGAGACAATGAGGGACATCAGGTTCCGGAAGTGATAAACCTGGAGTCAGACAATCTATAAACTCCTTGAGGAGCGGTGGAGAAAGTCGTTTTTCCAATTTTGGTCTACCTCTGTCAAAAGTGCTAGAAAGGTGCATTAAAAAGGGTTTATTATAGCCACTGGAGCCGAAACCTCTCCTAGATCCTTTGCTTGCAAATTTCAATCTTCAAGCTTACTGTATGTTCCATCAAGTCAAAGGACATTATGAAGACAAGTGTCAAGGTTTGAGACACGAGATTGAAGACTTGATCGACCAAGGGAAAATACCTGATCTAGACAAGAGCACACCCAGTACTAGGGCTAACTTATCCCAGGACTACCGCAGTATAGCTCTAGCTTGAACCCGACTAGTTGAAAGTGAAGCAAGGAGTTTTATGATTCAGTCTTTTGTTTTGATTGTTTGAAAATGTTGAACAATTGTTAAGTTTGAAAACAATGTTTTGTATTTCAGTATTTTGTCTTTATAAATGTGTTTTCATCAAGATAACTCTCATTGCTTTGAACTATTTTTTGTATTATTTTGTAAGATTTGAGCCTAAACACTGTTAGATTCTTGTGAGTGAGTTCACGTGATCAGCTTAAGAGTCCTAGAACTTGCTTCGCGACATTTCTTAGGCTAAGGCTAGGGTTGCAGATTCAAAAACGATAAAGGCAAATTAGGGATAACCATTTAGCTCAAAGAGCCAACCCATTTGAATAAGTCTCTAGATGAACACCTTCTAGCCTAACATGAACCGGTCGTTTCTAAAACTGAACAATAAGCCAGCTGAAAGAAAAAAAATTTCCTCGAGTACTCGTTTGAAGGAATCACATAGGTAGAAGACCTAAGAAATAATTGAATAAAAATAATGTAGGAAATACATTGAAAAGAGAGAAGAAAATGACAATGTGGTCGAAACAACAAAAAAAAGCAAAAGAAAATAAAAGAAATAAATTTAGAAAAAAAAGAAAAGAATCATTAGTAGACTGATAATACTTCAGTCTTTTCAGCAAGATATGAAAAGAAAGAAAACAATAGTGTGATTGAGTCATGAAAAACACAAAAACTAGAAATCAAAATCAAAAGAAAGAATGAATTAAAGAAAAGTAATAAAGTTAGAAATAAGAAAGAGTTAGAAAAACTCTTAAAAATAAAGCACATTAAAGAGAAGTAATACTTTAAAAAGCTGATAATGCTTTTGATGGTTCAACTAGAATGTGATTCCTTCAAAACAAGCCAAAATTTTCCTATTCTGCCCAACCTTGGCCTAGGCCCCATTACAACCAAAGAGAAGACTTTTTGATTTGAATTTGCAACCACTATAAGTGGATTAGGTTTCAAAGCAAGCCTATGGTGACTATTAGCTCACCACGATGAACGTTGAGTGCACACACTATAATCCTTTCAAACACATGAGAGAATTTGTGAGTCTGTGTGACTTAAGATAGTTTGAAGTAATGCTAGCTATTTTGATGCGAACATCGATATAAAGATAAAAATGCTGAAAATTTTGTGTTGAACATCTCTTTTTTTGGTCAAGAACCACTTTTAGAGGAATAGTAGGTTCGCCTCTTCGGAATTCAAAAGGCTCCTAAATGAAGACAAGTGAAACAATTGCTCCAATCAGGGGGCAATGAGTTTGCATAAAGAAGGTTGAAAAAAACCCCGAGGGGCCAAGAAAGAGAAGTCTCTGTATGCGCTGTGATTTGCTCCAATCAGGGGGCAATGAGTTTGCATAAAGAAGGTTGAGAAAATCCCGAAGGGTCAAGAAAGAGAAGTCTCAGTGTGTGCTGTGCTTTGCTTTAATCAGGGGGCAATGAGTTTGCATGAAGAATGATGAGAAAACCCCGAGGGGTCAAGATAGAGAAGTCTTTGTGTGTTCGTGCTTTGCTCTGATTAGGGGGCAAAGAGGTTGCGTGAAGAATGATGAGAAAACCCCGAGGGTCAAGAAAGAGAATTCTTTGTGTATGTTGCATAGTCTCACAAGCTGAGACGATGGAAAGTAGAAGCTTACAACTGAGGAGGATTTCTAAAATGACTCTTAAATTCCTTAAGCAAATTCACTATTTTTAGCATCAGATAGATCTCGATGGCAGTTCCGATATGGCAGATTAATGAAGAAACCTCACATGGTTGGGATGTTCTGATATATCATACGAGTCATATTGTAACGTCCTCTCTTATACCTTACGTCATAAAACATGCCATTTTTTTATGTAACATTTTAATTCTCACATTAACCTAAGTCCATTTCAAACATTAACTGAGCATATAATAAAAGCATAAACCAAATATCAAACATAACATATTACAATCCCATATTTACATATCAATGGCCTGTTTATCCAAAAACTCTATTAACATAAAATGCTAATAATATATATAAACCTAGACATATAAATATGCTATAAAAAAATATAGCATAAAGCAAAAACTATATGCAGCAGATATAGATGTTGTGGTGTGAGGGAGAGAGGCCTAGGCTTCAGCTGTACCGACCTAAGCATAAACCAGTAAAGTCTCAGTACTTCACTCAAACAGCAGACCTGAAAACACATTGTGTAATTTGGATGAGTCACATACTCAACAAGTGCTAAACAATACAATAACAGTCAACAAATAGGGCAATTCATCAAAACATATCAAGTCATTTATAACATATATAAACAAAATCATATCACAAGATGCACAATGACATGTCTTTCCTTTTTCTTTAGTTGTGATTTATCGACCAAGTGTTGCCCCGGGAATTTCACGGCATATCAGTAACCATAGCTGGCCAGCAAACCTGTAAGACCGAAATATATTGTCGGTCAAAAAGGGATCCGTGGATCAACCTTTATTATGCAGTATACACCAGATCATTCTACATCGTATAGAACCCGTAGGTCTTTCTAGAACATATAGGACTAGTAGGCCTTTCCGTCAAATCATAGAGAAAACCGTAGTTTCTCTAACGTGAAATATGCAAACACTGGCTACGATAATCACAACAGCCATATTTAAGTCTTGTGGAAATGCATTTATAAAACATACATTTCATACCGTCATACTTCATATAATCATATGACCGGGTTTCAATACCGATTAAAACAATATATATATCTTTATAATCAGATCAAACAACTCAACTGGTCGGATTTCAGTACCGACTCAGGAACCACAAACATCGCAATTCATATATCATATATTTCAATTTGACCGGGCTTCAGTACCGGTCCAAACAGTTTATCATAAGCATATAACAACATTTTCATACCTCATAGATGACCGGGCTTCAGTACCGGTCTAAACAGTTAAATATAGCATACTTGGCAATATCACAAAGTTCAAATCAAGCACATAAGTAAGTGGGTTTAGCACTTACCTCACTGTTGTGAACTCGGGTGGCCCTCGGGTAGCTTACCCGCGCCGCTCGAGAACTCGATGCTCCTATAATGCATAACATAGCAATGATGTTCAAATAAACAAATCAGAAATCCATATATACTATGATGCATGATTTCATAATTAATTTCTGAGTTAATTGAGTTTAAAATTAAATCTATATATTTTTCTGAGAATTTAAACTCAATCCGTAATTTTTTTCGTATTTAAAATCATTTCATAACATATTAAAGATATTTATCAAACTTAATTTATCATATAATAATTATAATTAATAATAATTATGATTATTAAAACCAAAACTATATTTAAATAAACCAAATAAATAAATAAAATCAAATTTATAAATAATTTCTTTAATAAAATATTTAAATCTTAATTTTCAGCCTTAAAACAATCTCAAAATAAATTTCTGACGTTAAAAACGAATTCAGGACGTCGAAATTAGATTGGTAGGGCCAAAATGTAATTTATAAAAGTTTCTGGGTCAAAATATAATCAAATATAAACTTTAGGAGTTAAAATGCAATTTTACCAAAATTCAGGTGCTAGGTGCGTTATTTTCAGCAAAACGCACAACCTTCTGTCGTTTTAAGCCGCGCGCCTCGCAGGGGTCAAAACACAGAAACTGCGTGCGTTTTGGCCTCACCCGCATTAGCTTGCCCACGCACGCACCTGGTCCTCAAAACGCACGCCTTTTATGCCGTTCTGGACCAGCCTCCAGCCGCCTGTCCCGCCTGCCTCTTTGCCGAGAAAACCTGACTATCCAGCCAACTTCCCGACCACTGTACATTCTGCTCCAGTGGCTTTCTGGCCAACTAAGACCCACATTTCTCTTCCTCTACATACCCTCTAGCTAACCATCGGAGCCAAATTCCTTGAAACGCTCTGGATCAAAAAATACAAGTCCTCAAAGTTGGCTCCTCAACATTGCTTACTTAGAATCCAGAATCTGCCTAACTCTCAACCCAACTTCCAGCCACTATTCCGGCCACCTCCGGCAAACTAAAATGACCAACCTCTACACAAACATACCCTCTATCAACCCATACAGCCCAAACTCTCACAAGGTTTACCAATTGAAAGTTACAACCCTCCAAAGTAGCAACCTCAACACTGCCCAAACTACCCAAAATTAAACCCAGAATTTGTTTCTCTTTATCCCGCGATTTCCAGCCAATTTCTTTCCAATCTAAAACATCTAAATACTTCCTAAACTACCCAAGAACATGTTAAAACAGTTGGTTTGAAGATTTCCCAAGGATTTCCCTCTTTTCTCTTTCTTTTTCTTCCTTTCTTTTCCTTTTTCTTTCTTTCTTCTTCCTCTCACCTTCACCTACGTTTTTCCTTTCCTTTTTCCCACTGAACTAACTTAATTCCCTGCCTCTCCAGCTCATCTAACACCTGCCTAAAGTGTCCAGCAGCTGCTTGGTCTTTAGCCAACCAAAAACTATCCAAAAATTTCCTTAAACCTTACTTAAGCTTAAGGTTTCCTAATTTAACTTGTTCAATCTTCCAAACCTTACATTCCAACCTATAATGACACTCCAGCACCCATTTCAAATACATTTTGGTGTCAAAATAATATGTAGAACACGTGTCTGAAGTTTCATAAAAATCGGAATCTGAAAATCGGCCACGGTTCGCTCGGTGCTCTAAACCGAGTCCCTAACCTCGACGATTTTTGCGGAACCAAAACTGTAGGACGTCATCGCAAATTTAGGGTTACAAAACTCTTTAAAACATGTTAATAAACATATATCAAAATATCAAAATCATTCGGCTCATATTTTACGCGATTTCAGCATTTTCTGGTCGCGCGGGTCCAAAAACCCTAATTAGCTCCGTTTGTGTCTTTCGACGACAAACGAGCCTATAACATAGCTTGAAATTCTTATTCAAATCATATTTCATGTTTAACTTAATTATCAAATCAAATCATGATGCATTTTAATGAAAATGCACGTAATTCATGAAAATGACGTTGGAACGACGTAGGGTTTAGGTTTGGGGGGTCACACATATGCACAATCAGGCGAATGATGAATCATCACCTTCTTGTGCAGGGGGCAATCTAGTGGTTAATGGAGAATAATCCAATGAAGCATTTTGATGTCGATCCCGATTTACGACGACTTTTCCGATTTTAAATTAAACCGAAAAACTTAGAATTTTTTATTTTGAAAAACAAGTGATAAAATATTTTGGATATTTGCCGAACCGGTCGGTCTTAAAAATTGAGTCGCCACCCGTCAGGAAACCGGTTTTATGAAAACCATATTAATTTTAAAAGTTGACTCTGTTTTTTAATTAAGATAAGGCACGATCAAAACCAGAGTTCGGGTAAGAGGGTTGGGAACGTTAGCCGAAATTACATTTCGACTAACGCCCGGTTTAAAAACCGGCCTCTCAAACCAAACCTGTTTTCCAATTTAAGTCAAGTCAATTATTATTTTAGAAAAACACTAATCGATGTTCCTAAGCAGTGATTACTAAAGTTCGCGCAAACACAAAACAGAAAGCGATTAAATTTGCGGAAAATAAAATTGCAGAAATATAAAAAACCTAAACAACTAATTACAATCCTTTTCCTATTAATTACATTTTACCCAAGAGATTCCCAAATTAAAACCCAAAAACCCAAAAATTACAAAAATAAAACATGAAAGAGAAAATTTCAAAATAGTACTCAAAATTAATAAAAATTACAAATTAGCCCAAAAATATAAAATTCATTCATTCAAATCATAATCAAGCTAAATCAATCAAATAACCATCAGAATGTGCAAAATAACAATCAAATGAACAATTATGGCAAAATTACGATTTATTCCCCAAACTTGGCAAAATTACCAAAATACCCCTC
>CANUEY010528642.1:0-43967 GCA_948099555.1 Croton setiger
GGCACAGAGCTTTAGCTTAGGCAGGATTATGATATTCTCTGCTTGCCAAGTTTCCTTTCATGGAAGAACAAAATTACAGAGATGTGTGGTCCATACATAATTAATTATTTGCTAACTATACCATACTTCACCAACAAATATTGACTTCCTTAATGATTATTACAAAACCTTACCATATAAAAGAAGCAACACCTATTCCAATTCTTAAGAAGACTACAGTTCATTTTAATGTTCATAAATTTTACTAATAATTTTCATTATTGATGGGAGATGGAATCTGTCAAAATCAGCCAGCACAAAACCTCGCATGTCTATAACACATTTGTGTGTTTCATCTTTTCTTTCTTTTTTTTTTTTAAATTCCCCCCGCTGCTTCAATCTTCATCCATTCGATCGCAAAGAATACAGAAAAAAAAAATTGTTAATCACTTATTGTATGGCAGGAGACTTCCCTGAAAATAATAATGTTACATTTGATGATTTCAATGTTGTTTTACAAAATGCAAAACAGGAACGACAATGAGTATTTGGGCGAGGTTGATGAACCAAAACTGTAATAGAAAGGTTATCTGCCTCCTGCAGATTCGACAGACCAGGTTGTAGATATTTCTTGCTTACTTGAAGAAGAAGCAGAAGCAGAGAAGTCTTTAGTTTCAACGAAGGCCGGCTGCTTAGGGGTCGGAAATGCTGCAGCTTCACTGCTACTTAGCATAACAACAACATTTGACATGTTGGGGCGATCAGCTGGATCTTCTTGTACACATAATAGAGCAACATGTACACACTTCATGAATTCATTATTGTTAACACTTGGAATCAATGTCTCATCCATGAAATCCAATGCTTTGTCTTCTCCCCACAATCTCCATGCCTTCATTTACATTTTGGTCAGTAATAAAACTGGAAACACCTCATTCTTGACTATAAAAATAACTACGCAACTTACATTGCTTAGAATGTGCAACCCCTTTTCGGGCTTAAAAGCTCTGGTCGTCCTTTTTCCGCTTACTATTTCAAGCACCACTACTCCGAAGCTAAATGCATCTGATTTAACCGAGAACAATCCGTTCAATGCATACTCGGGAGACATATAGCCACTGCAATTTTAGCAATTATTACAAAAATCTGGGGCTTTGGTTATGTATGTTTGCCTTTTGAAACAATGAGGAACTTACTAAGTTCCAGCGACCCTATTTGTGGCTCCTTCTGTTTGATGGCCTTCAAACATCCTTGCTAAGCCAAAATCAGAAATTTTTGGGTTCATATCTGCATCCAATAAAATGTTACTTGTTTTCAAATCTCTATGTATAATCCTCAATCTGGAATCTTGGTGCAGATATAGAAGCCCTCTAGCAACTCCAAGAATGATGTTGAAGCGTGTCTCCCAATTCAAAAGCACACTAAGTTCGCTGTCTGAAAGATTTTATCAGTAAACATTACGGTTAGTACATTCTAGAATATGTAGTCTTTCTGCACTGAGAATGAGAAATTCTTTTTGAGGCTTACCAAATATAAATAAATCTAAGCTTTTATTAGGCATATATTCATAGAGCAAAATCTTTTCATGTCCTGTAATGCAGTATCCCAAAAGCCTTACAAGATTTCGATGTTGAAGTTTGGCAATAAGAACAACTTCATTCTTAAATTCCTCCAATCCTTGTCCTGAAACACTTGACATTCTCTTTACAGCGATTTCTCGACCGCCAGGAAATACACCCTGTACAAAACTTGCCTTATTTATGATCAATATGACATTAGCAAGAGATGGACTTATGCATAATATGAAGATACCTTGTAAACAGGTCCGAAGCCTCCTCTTCCAAGCTTATTTGCAGCTGAGAAATTATCTGTAGCTGCTATTATGGTGTCTAAATCGAAGAAAGGTACATCTATTCCTTTCTTGTCCTCTCCTTCAAAGTCTTCTGAATCTATCAACCCTTTGATGTGCTTTTCGGTGCCATATAAAACAGCTGCATTTCTTTCCATGTTTTGCTGTGTTTCTAAATTCAAGATCATAATTATATATGTATGAAAGATATATGTTGAAACAAATAACATCAATACAACAGTTCCCTTTTTGTACCTTTTATTTTGACCATCCTTCTCCGATATTTCAAAATGATAAGAGCAATCACAAATGAAAAAGCTGTGATACTTGCAAAAGTTACTCCTAGGATCAAAGACAAAGGTGTCTTTCTTCTAGAAGATACTTCAAATTGCTTGAAAAAACTTCCAACTTCTACAAAGAGAAAAGTGAAACATATATTTGATCCTTAAAGGAGGAAAAGAATCCATTAACCATGAAAATGGGTATACCTGTGGTATGATTTAACGAAGTGCAATTTAGCCCAACAAGATTATCCCATCGGAAGTTAGCATTGCAAAGGCATCTTCTCGAACCATCTGGTGATACATTGCATGTTGAATTTGGCCAGTCCTTACAATCTGAAGAGGAATTGCAGCTTGGTTCAGGGGCTGCCTCCCAACTGATCACTATTTCATCTATATCAGAACCCAAACTTTTCCCATTAAGCGCATCTCTATCACACCCACTTATTACTTGAGTTACGCTAAAAGGGAAAGACACGTTTGGTTGCGGATTCTTGGCAATTCTTTCATAGCACTTGTTGCTCTCTTTTGTCTGGATGATAAATGTTCTTGCAGTTGGGTTGATGGAAGTGACATTGTAGGTGATGTTAGCTGCATGGAAAGTAAGCTTGCCTGTACCCTGATTATCAATACAACGAAATTTGGAATAAGCAGGATCTCCACAACTTGATCCTGTACTTAATGGATAAGGGATTGCATTTGTGCCGCAAGGATAACAATTTCTTACTGTTGGTTCTGCAAAAGTGATTTTTTTTTTTTTTCAAACAAAATGCTATATGTATGAGCTGCAAATAATCATTGCTAATGGAAGTTCAGCAAGAAAAAAAAAGGAAAAGAGCAGAGGGTACCTATGTCAGAACTTGCCATGCGCACAAAGAGGTCATAGTTACCAAAACTGTAATCTTCTTGCATATTTTTAAGCTCTTCTGTCCAAATCCAGCAAATGGAATTACTAGGAGAACGTTCCCTGCCACTGGTTACATTAGTAGCATAGGAATAAGCACGGCATTCGCAATCTCTAAGGCACCGATTTTTACATTCCATTTCACTTTTATCATAAATTTTTGTTTCAGTATTATCCACTTTCATCTTCCTCAATTTAAAGAAAACATCTTTCTCGGTACATGTTGAAATTCTGGTGCATCCGCCAGAAAAGTCTTGGTTATACCAATTTTGCTGGCTTTCAGGCTTAAAACCTGGCAAACATTTGCACGCCCACTCATCGTTGTTGTTACAACTGCTGAACTTTCCACAAGCACCAATCACACATCTATCTGTCGGATTCAGCCAAATTAAAGACCACCCGTTGTCATCCAAGCTCCAAAATTGTATTTCTCCAGTAGAATTCATAACAATCCTTGTAATTGTATTATTATAATACATTTCGTTTTTAGAACTTGTATTGAATAACAAGTGTTCTACTGCCGAAGGTAGTTTATCAGAAGTAAGAAAATCACCTGAAATCCCACTTTTCCAGTAATTATAGTCATTTCGAAAGATTATGACATGATTTTTCTCTATTGGATCTAGCTTCATAGTGAAATTTCCAGGTTTTGGATCATTTTGATTTATCCATGAGGTCAATTTAAGGTTGAGATCCATTTTCATACCTGAAATAAATGTATCAGTTGGAAGATCAAAGCTTTGCCAAAGATTCACTCCTAACTGGTTCGTCAAAACCAAGTTTCCAGTATCCATGAGCTTGGCTTTAAGATTTGAACGTTTCTCAAGATATGTAGACCAATATGACTTTCCAGATTCATCCACCACCTTCAGATTACCGTTGTCAACACCGAAGTATCCAACACTTTCTGTAAGAGGCTTATCTCTATTGGCAACCCACACAACGATTCTTGGATGCAAATTATGATACCAGATTCCCAAGTATTTTTCATTCTCATCAGAAGTAAAGAAACCCAGTTCAAATCTTCCTCCAGATGAAACGAGAGTCTGTTCCTCTGCAAGTGTCTCTGAGTCTGAGATAGTATCCATACCAAAGGAAACAACTGAAGAAAAACACAATATCAATGCAAAAAATATTACAGCTTGCATCTTATCCAAAAGTTCAATGATAATTCGTTCATTGATTTAAGCTATAGTAACATTCGTAAAGAAACACAAAGACAAGTCAACCATAGCTAATAATAGTCAATGTTCTTCTCTAAGCCTTCCAACAACAATGTAATGACAGGAATTTTTTTTTTTTCCATGTAATGACAAGATAGTTCTCTTTTTTTTTTTTTCCAATGTTGTCTCATCCGGCTCCGATTGACCCGGCAGGCAGACTCCAGGGACCGGGTTAATTTGAGAGAACCGGTTTTTTTTTTATTTTTCTTATTATTTTTTATTTTTTTTATTTTAAAAATAAATAAATTTCTATATAAAAATTTTGTATTTTGTATCATACTAAACTCGTATGTCTAAAATGGATAAGTTAAATACAAAGTTAAAGAATAATTTAATTATTAATAGTTTTTAAAAAATTAGAAGTGAACTTGAAAATGCTTTTTTTTGTTTCTAAAAGAAAATGGTTCAATTTTCATTTTCAACAAACACTACGCTTCCTTTATAATATTTCATTTCTCTTTTTTTTTAAATACTAAATAAAATATCATTTTCATTAACATTATGTAAACAATATGGAGACAATAAGTTAAACGTACAATAGAAAACGAATAGCTACAAGTAAAAATGTTTGGTTGCATGATAGAAAAGAATAAAACAATGATGGCTAAGATCTATTTTCAAACTAATTGATCCAGGTCAACCGTATTTTTTAAAAATTCCGGATTTTTTGTTTATTTTCTGAGTTATTTAAGAAATTCACACGGATCAGCCTCTGATCCACCCAGACCGGGGTACAATAACATTATTTTTTTTCATACTCAAAGACTTCAATTGTGTTAACACAATCTTATTACATTATGTATCCATATCTTCATGTTTCAACTGTAAAAAAAAATAATAATAATAATAATTTAGATATATATTCAAATTGTATACATTATTATGGCACTAATCAAAAGAATTATATTCTTCTTAATTGAATATTATTAATAATTTTAATTATTTAAGGGAGATGGAATCTGTCAAAATCAGCTGGCACAAAAATTCACATGTCTATAACGCTTTTGTGTGTTTCATTTTTTCTTTTTTTTTATTTTGCTCCCGAAATTCCCCATTGCTTCAATCTTCATCCATATTATATTGGTAATTTCTCAAATAATTCAGAAAAATCAGATATTTAGGGTTCCATACCACACACGCAAATATCTGTCTATTGTTAATGGACTTATGTTAGATTTGAGAGCTTGGAGAGACAAAAACTGCTATAGAAAGGACCTGAGGGTACCTATGTCAGAACTTGCCACACGAACAAAGCATAACTGCAATCTTCTTGGATATTGTCCAAATCCAGCAAATAGAATTACTAGAAGGGTTCCCTGCTTATATAAGCAAGGGATTGGCAATCTCTAAGGCACCGATTTTTACATTCTATTTCACTTTTATAATCCACAATTTTTGGTACATGTTGAAATTCTGATGCATCCGCCAGAAAAGTCTTTGTTATCCCAATCTCCCTGGAGTTCAGGTCTAAAACCTGGCAAACACTTGCAGCTCCACAAATCATTGTTTTTACAACTGGTGAACTTTCCACAAGCACCACATCTGTCTGTCGGATTCAGCCAAATTAAAGACCATCCATTGTTATCAAAGCTCCAAACCTGTTTTCCCCAGTAGAATTCATAACAATCCTTGTATTATTGTAATTCATTCCATTCCTTGTTTTGTTGTACATTGTAGATCCCTATGCTTATCGGAACTATAAAAATCGCCTAAAATTCTCGATATAGCCATTTTTATAGATGACGAGTTGATTCACTTCTTTTGGATCTAGCATCAATGTGAAATTTCCAGGTTTTGGATCATTTTGATCCATCCATGAGTTCAATCTAAGGTTGAAATCCAATTTCATACCTGAAATAAATGTATCAGTTGGATGATCAAAGCTTTGCCAAAGATTCACTTCTTCTGACTGGTTCCTGATAAAACCAAGTTTCCAGTATCAATGAGCTTGGCTTCAAGATTTGAACTTTTCTCAAGATCAGTATACCAATATGTCTTACCAGATTCATCCACCACCTTCAGATTCCCAATTGTCTACACCGAAGTGCCCACCACTTTCTGTATGAGGCTTATCTCTATTGGCAACCCACACCAACGGTTCTTGGATGCATTTTGTAATACTAGATTCCCTAGTATTTTTCATTATCATGAGAAGTAAAGAAACCCAGTTCAAATCTTCCTCCAGATGAAACAAGAGTGTCTCCCTCTCCAAGCAAGTCCGCTTCTGAGATAGTATCCATACCAAAGGAAACTACTGAAGAACACAATATCAGAGCAAAAACAGTATAGCTTGCATCTTATCCAAGGGTTTCATCAATAATCGTTCATTGATTTAGGGCAGTAGCACTGGAAAAGACTTGAATGGCCATAATAATATGATCATACCAAGTGCTGTACAGTCTAGACTTGAGGTCAACTATAACTAATAATAGTCAATGTTCTTCTAACTATGCCTTCCGACGACAAATTAATGACAACAATTCAGTTCGCTTTATATTGTCTCTATCAACACTTGCTCGAAGACTTCACTTTTGCCCACACAAGGGAGAGGATATGTTATGTATCCATATCTTATTGCAATTGTCAACATTTTTTTTTTAATGAAATACTGGCATGTATTACGAAACATAAGAAAGTATATAACAAAGAAAGGACAATACCCCACTCCTTAACAGGTGATCCGCATCATTCTCTGATCATGGAACATAACCAACAGAAGCATTAAGAACTGCTCTAGGTAATGAGAAACAGTCCTGTATGAGATGACAAAATTAAGAAAAGCCTATATTTGGTCTATGAAGAGCTTGAACTAGAGTGATAAACAATCTGTTCCAAGAACTACACAGGAAAACCTTTAAGCTTAACCGAACTAAGTGCTTCCTATCAAGTGCACCTGCAATACTGGTTTGGCACTTTGATGGGTGTCGAATAAAATAAAACTTGCTCTCTTACAAAACAAAACATGTAAATAGGGTGAGAATGGTCCAACACTAAAAACAAAACTTGTAAATAGTGTGAGAAGGGTCGAACACTAAAGACTAGTTTACCGTGAATTGAAATTAAAAACAAACAAAATAAAGAGAAATTAAAAATTAAAAGGAAATTGGTTAATCGAAAAATTAAAATAAGCGACAGAATTTAATAATAAACTGAAACGACGGAAAACGAATTCAATCAAGGTATACCGCAGCGCGAAGTTCGATTCGATTGATCATTGATTCAAGATTGGTTCCTTAATTCATATTACGATCAGGAAGAACGTCGACCCAACCAATTCTACTCTAATAATAAGTTGCTAAGATATGATCTAATAACAACCCCTAATTATCTAAATCTGATATATCCTTTTTTAATATATCCCAAAAGATTCTACCTAATCAAATTATATTAATTAGTATTGTATCAATCTAACCAAACAATTACATATTTAATTCTATCGAATAGCTATGATAATTGTTATCAAATAAAACAACCGATCCTGTTAATTCATTCAATAGAATTTCGTTAGACGATATATTTTCCCAATAGATCATAGAAAGAATATAAATGCATTCAATTAAGTTCAATAATCTCACGATCGAAATCAAACTTCTACCTTAGTTCTAGCGAAATTCTATTGAATGAATAAATATAAAAATTACACATGGCTACGACTGAAAACTTGACGAAAAAAAATGAAAGCCTTGCAAATTCAGCTGTTCAATAATGTCAATCCTGTAAAGTTATGAATGATGGCAAACAGTATTTATACAAAGTCCTAAAATTGGCTTAAATACATCCCAAAATGTGGAGTTAGCTAATATAATAAAATGATCCGCTAAAATTGATTATAAATCGGTCTTCCAAACTTTAAAATGAGCAGAAATAATCTTCAAGAAGTTGCGGGCCAGCCAGTTACTTAAAATAGATTACTTTTCTCGTTTCTTGCTTAGTCTCGTTCAAGGCTAAGGATCGGATTGACTTGTTCCTTACATTCTGAAAAATTTAGCAGCTTCGATCTTTCTTCAAAACATTTCAATTATGCTCCTTTTCGCTCCATACACGCCGAATCCCAATTTCTCGTTGCACAAAAGTAATAAATCAAATAATACTACACTTTTAAACACAAATACCGCAAAATTAACATAAATATAATAATAAAAACAAGTTTGATTTGCATGTTATCACACCAGCTAAATCTCTTAGCACCGGGCATATTACACAAAGTGCATTATGGCACTAATAAAAAGACTTATATTCATCTTAATTAAATAAATATATATTTTATAGAATAAAAATTGCTAAAAAAAAAAATAAACAGTCGAATCTACGAAGTGTAGATTCAAATATAATATCAAATTTTAGTTTGTATGAATGAAAATTTTCATTTATATAAAGATATAGATTGTATTTCAATTTTTTGTAATTCAGGTAATGAAATATTTTATTTCTTAAAGAAAAGGTATTTTGTTGGAGAATTAATTCACGACTACTTCACTAATTGTACACATATCGTACAACTACAATTTATTCATTGGGTACATTTTGCTCGAAACAACACCAGTTTTATTTGTTATTCATGATTAATAATTTAATACGAGATATACGCAAGTGTACAGCAATTCGAAGCATGATGAAGAAATGGTTGGAGAGAAAGTGCAGTAAATAACCAGAAATTTAGGATTTTGTTCTTTCCAAATCTGCTTTGTATTCTTTTGGTAGTTGTTGTTTGAGAGATTTTATTGTGTTTTACAGTTTTTGTTTTGAGACTTTATAATTTTTATGGATAGAATTTAGCTTCCATGTTAGTAGCAGGGAAGAGCAGTCTCCAGACGATTGCGAAGCATAGCACGCACGTGAGCTATATTTCCATTAACTCCATGCAATTAGTAGCTTTCTGTCAATTTGATCCTCAATTTTAAAATTTGGGTGAAAGAATAGAGTGAAGTTGATTGGATGGGGTGAAAATGGGAAAACACACAAAGTTTAGAGTGAATTTCATATTTTGGCCTAATAGTAGGATTTGTGCATTGTGTTTCTTTCTTATTAAATTAGTTGCTGCTTTTGCTTTGGTGCAAATTGAACAAAATGAAAGATGATTGCTTTTATTTAGGACATTTATTTACTGAATTTAGTAGCATTCTGTTTTTCTTGCTTGCAGATAATCAATTTTTCTTTGGAGGTTTTTTTCTTATAATTTGCCTTTCTAGATCCGGAATCATGCACATAAATGCTTTTCCAAGGTAAAAAAAAAAAATGGAACGGTTGCATGTAGGCAAGGGAAAATGCTAACAGCAGTAATATTATTTTCCAAACAAATTGTATTTTTTATAATAATCTTTTTTTTTAGGAATTCACTCGATATTTAAGAATACTATTGCCTTTAAAATCGTTCAATGGTCTTACACTAATCTGGATCACTCGGATCAGTGCTAAAAAGGCTAACTTCAAAGTTTTCTTCATATATATAATAGGAATCGAACCCTAGACCTCTAATTAAGGAACGAATATGTTGAACCATTTACGTCAATCCTTAACACCAAAATTATTATTATTATTATTATTATTATTATTATTATTATTATTATTATTATTATTATTA
Source organism: Croton setiger (assembly GCA_948099555.1). Classification (NCBI taxonomy): domain Eukaryota; kingdom Viridiplantae; phylum Streptophyta; class Magnoliopsida; order Malpighiales; family Euphorbiaceae; genus Croton; species Croton setiger. Next base: position 9,818 of record CANUEY010528642.1, read on the forward strand.
TTATTATTATTATTATTATTATTATTAAAAATAAAATTTGTTTAAGTTTGAAAAATAATATCAATTTAAGGAGTTAAAATAAAAAATACATTCGGATGAAACTTAACAAAATTGGATGATTGTATTTATAATATATTGTAGACCTGAAATTCGGATATAAAATGGAATTTTTTTTATTATAATTTGAAATTAAAGTACAGTTTTATTATAACATCGTATTTGAAGTATTTTTTTTTTAAATAAGCTTTTTTTTTTTTACCGATGAAAAGAATAGATTTTTTAAAGAGGAGAAAAAATAGATTTTAATTCTTAGTAAAAAACAAAACTAGTTAAAAAATATTATTAGTTAAAAAAAAATTGACGTGCCAGTCATAGGATTTAAGGACGACTTATGCTTCCTAAATTATATCTTAAAAAAATTAAAAAGATCTCCGAAATTCAATCTTCTCGTCATATTATATAATAAGAACCGACGGTCGATGAGTAGCCGAAAGTAACGGCAAAATTAGAATAATAAGTGGGACCCAAAACCAATCACGTAAGCCTATAAAGAGTCGCCACTTGGAAGATACCCCACAAAATTAAGAAAAATCAAAATTCAAAACACTAGCACAAATATCCTCTGCACCAACTGAGGAAACAAAATCAATACAAGAGCCTATGTGACCACACAAATCCAATGCTCCCTCAAATCCCGACACCTGGCATTGCGGGACACCACAACCTTCTCTCCCCTTCCTCTCATCACACAAAACCCTAGGTCTCACCTTTCCTGTTATATATTCTCCGGACCATTTTACCCTCCTAAATTCTTTTTCAGTATAAAGCAAAAGCTGGAGAAATTTCCGACACAAAAGAGAACTAACTACTCAATTCTCAATCTTGATATTTGGAAAATGAAGAATTGTGAGCTGTGCAAGTTTCCGGCGAGAACTCACTGTGAATCTGATGAGGCGTTTCTCTGCTGGGACTGTGATGCTAAAGTTCATGGAGCTAATTTTCTGGTGGCTCGCCACCTCCGTGCTCTTCTCTGCCAATCGTGTCAGTCTCTCACTCCTTGGAAAGCCGCTGGAGCTAAACTCGGCCGTACTCTTTCCGTCTGCGACAGATGTTTGAAGAATGGAGGTCTTCTCAGAGAAGGAGAGGGAGAATCTGAGCTAGATTTGGATGATCTCTCCGCCACCAGCGAGGAGGAAGGTGACGCTGATAATCAGGTGGTTCCGTGGTCATCTCCGCCGCCAGCTGCTAGTTCCTCGTCTTCTTGCACTAGTAGTCAAGAGAGCCCGAGCGAGGTGGTTATTGAATCTGTCAGCGTGAAATCTCAGAAACGGACGCGCGACGGTTGTGAAGATCTAAATTCTATGGATCAAGTAAGTGTACGGTATTACTTTACATATTTTATTTTCTATTTGTATTTAGCATTTTCTTCGGTATTTTGATATTTTTCATTCCAGATCTTTTCACGATCAAAAGAAACTCACAATAAATATGATCAACCGGAGCTGATTATCTTTTTTTAATTTACACCACAGAATTATGTTAACGGCGCTTATTCCGAACGGAGACTGATTACTCAGGCAGGTGAAGGCTACAGAAATGGCAGCGATGTAAAAGCCATTTCTATTGCCGGTGGCTGTACAGGCAAAACGATGGTTCCTGCAATTGATATTGATTCAAGATCTGCGGCGGCGGTTACCAAGTTTCCGAAGAGATTTCACCAACTCGGCAAGGGAAGATTGTACGGGAAATCTGGAGCTAGCTCATCGAGGAATCCTAGCCGAACGATTTGAGATATTTAGGATTGATTAATTTTAGATTTGACTTTTTCTAACCAGCCAGAAGTGAAAAAACAGTAGTCTTTTAGATTAGTGGTTAGTTGACCATTAGGTAATTTGTGTAAAATTTTTTTAATTAATGTAAACAAAAAATTTGATTGTTAATCGGTTCAGTTAATTCCTTTGGTAAAAAAAAAAAAAATCGGTTCGGTTAATTTTTATTTCTTTTTGACCAGTCTCAGTAATTTATTGGCTTACTGCAAACAGTGTACTGGAAAAGGAATTTTCTTTTTTTTTTTTGCAAAACTGTAAAGGACTAGTATTATTTTTCATTCTCTTATTTTAGACAGAATATGAAAATGACAAGTCTAGAGTTTCCTAATATTGCTCTCTCTCTGTTCCAGAAAAGGGTGCAAATTTATGGAGAGAATTTATACCAATAGCACACTCGCATTTTAAAATATAGCATTTTCAATTTTATATTTAAAAATAGCACTTTTTATATATCATTTTGCAATAAGTTATTTTTCTAATGCAAAGAAAAAAAAATTATGGAAGTTACAGTAATATTTAACTCATGGAGGATATAAAACTGATGGGGCTGCCAAACCACCACCATCAAATCAAAGTTTGGAAGCCGGTGGCTCCATGAATACCGAAGTCAACCCCAACAACAACTTAGAACAACTCTCCATTTGAAATTTCCATGTTAATATCTTTTTGAGCAATTCTTGAAACCTTCGGTGATCATTTGTAGAATTTAAAAGCACCATTAAACTCCTATCTCCAAGAACTTCAATTTCATATAGTAATTTGCTCCGATGTATGCATTTTTCGATGTCCAAGGGGAGAGAAACAGATTATATTTTACTTTTTCTGGCCGCACATAGTGGAGTTACAAGAAAGTGAAGCCATATTTGTAATCTACGAATTAAAAGTTTTCTGATGACATATCATTTGTTAAGTTTCATCGTCGTTACAATTTTCGAGTGTTCAGCGGCGGTTAAGGTTTCTATACGAAGAAGATGAAGATTGCATGATTTTATTTATGGTTTCTATTACATTTTAATGAATTGTACTGAAAAGTACTAAATGTATTGAATTTTAATAAATTGTATTGACATTTATTAAATTATATTAAAATTTACTAATACTAAATTATATTGAATCTTACTCATTGAGACTTATTGAATTGTATTGAAATTTACTAAATTATGTTGAAGTTTACAAAATTGTATTGAATGTTTTTTGATATAATTGCATTGAAACTGACTGAATTGTATTGACATTTGTTGAATTCTATTGAAACTTACTGATACTGAATTATATTAAAGTTTACCAATTTATATTGAAATTTACTAAATTGTATAACATTTATTAAATTGTAAGAATTATTAATTTGTATTGATTTCTATTCAGTTCAATATTTTTTATTCATTGTACCTGATCTGTATGTATTTATTGGATTATATTTTTTAGATTCAATAAGAGTTAATAAGAATTAGTAATGATTATATTATTTAGATTCAATATAAATACGAAGAATCAATAAGATTCAATAATTAGTAAATCTTTAATGTTTATTTATTATTATTGAGCTTTACTAAATTTTTTTATTGACTATTATTGAAGTTTATTAAAATGTAGCAATTTCTGTCATCTTCATCTTCTCCATGGATTGTAACATAGCAACTATTGATGATCTGAATTTTTCAACGGTGAGAATACGTAATTATATATCATAGAAAAACTCTCAACCCCCAGATTCCGAATATGGTATCAAACCGGAGGTTCGTCACCGAAAAGACTATGAATCAAAGCTTCAAATATTTTGGGTCTAAAAAAATTCGGAACTTGATCCGAATTAAACGCACCCTTTCATTTGTCATTTTTCGGAGCTATGGTACCAATTGAAGTCATCGCCACTTAGGCTAGTTGATGGCGACGTCATACAGTCAGTTTCCAACAATGTATGGATGGCAAATAGAGGTGAAAAAAGTGTCGAGGAGGCTCAGTTCTATTTGTGTAAATATGGAAGTTGTGTTTTTTTAAAATAAATAAACATAAATTATTTTTTTATACACAAGGTTAATTTTAGAATTAATTAAGATATGTAGGCCTAAAGTGCTATTTATTAATTTAGGAATTTTTGTGTTATTTTTCTAGTGTGTATAATATAATTTTGTTATTTCAGTAAATGACCCATTTATCATTTTTCTCCTTTGGCAAATCATTAAATTTGCATAAATGTACGTGTATATATATCCTTAATTTGATTTATATTAATTTTGTAACTTAAATGGTGATATATATAAGGAACACTACCATTTTTTATGGAATCCATAATTTAGGATTAATTACAGTCTGAATCGTAGCTGTAAAACCAATAATTTTGGTTTTGGTCCACAATAAAACAAAAGAGTCAATTCCAATTTAATTTGAGTTAGGCGGAAATATAATCGGCCGGCTCTCTCTTACACGAAACCAAAAGCAATGACCATTTTGAATTTAGGTTCTGTGGTTGCAAATATCAAACAAACCCATTCACAAATTTCATATAAAAACAAATTCCGTGGTCAATCTATGGGCACGTAACTTACATACATCAACCCCTTTTATTATTATTATTATTATTATTATTATTGGGTTATCTTTTTTTCTTTCTTTGCGACACCTTTGTAGTCTAAACTATTTGATAAAAATGGTGAGTACCGTTTTTTATTGTGCATAATGTATTCTTAAAATCTAAATATCTTTTCAGTATTGCGTGGAAAAAAAAAATACTTTCAAGTTCTTAAAGATTTATTTTCAAGTCATTCTAAATTTGATTGCGTGAATAAAAGAAGTTATCCTTTTACACTCAATTTTACATTAATTATTGGGAATATTTTAAAATAGGAATACCAATCAAAATAAGCATTTGAAAGATAAAGCACTCTTCACCCATTTAATATGGTAGCTGCATCCAAATTTTATACATCTCAATTTATAAACTCATGTTTATCGTAAATAGTTTAGCATCTTCGTCTTTTTATTAAAGTTTAAAAGTTCGATTTTTGTTTTACGTATAAAACAAATTTGTAGATAGATCATTTACTACTTAGTACACTAATCCTGTCTATTCGAATTAGACTAAAACAGTTGAATGAAGTTTAAATGTAATTATATTTTGAAGCACGTAGTAAATTTTTAAAAAAAAAAAAAAAGAAATTGAGATTTATAATGTTTGATTAATTTATTTCTGAAAATATCTGCTGGGTCAGTGTCCTTAAAAGCTTGTTCCATCAATTCAGGCAATGAGATTTGAATACTTTAAATAATAATTTAACGAATGCTCAGTTTTTGGCCGCCCATCACAATCATGTTAACTTATGATAGAATGTGGTGGAGAAGGATGAAGAGGGAACCTTCTTCTGTTTAATTAAGATTAATTAATGGTATTAAATAAAATTAGAAGGAATCACTTGAGAGAAAAGAAAAAGAATCCAAACAACTTTATGTGGTGGAGATTTTATTTAGCAGAAGAAGTAATTAATTGTATGGTTTGGTGATGGTTGTTGTGGTTTCTTTCCCTCTACAATTTTTCTTTATTTTTTAATATTTATTTATTTATTAATATTTTGGATTCTGCTGCTGACTCTTATATGTGACTGCCACCACGCATATATTATATATATATATTCTGTTTTAATACTTCAAATGTTGGGGTTTTGACAAGATTGGAAATCAAATTACAACTTTATCTTTATATTTTTATTTAATCTATATTTTTATCCAAATATTTTTTAAAATAATTTTTTTTTCTCCATATTTTAGAAAATTATACTAATTTGCACCGAAAATGAAAATGAAAACGGAAGTTAATAAGTTATGTCTCATCTAATATAATATGATTTATTGAAAGAAAAAAAAAGTGATTGATGAATGATATTTTAGTATTTTCAAAAAATATATATTATTTCAGTAAAACTAATGTTATATTTGTAATTAAAGTAAATAATTTATTCAGATGAAATATAACTTATTAATTTTTATAAGTTTTTAGTAATAAAAAATAAAATAATATAATTTTTTTAAAGTACGAAAATAAATATGTGAATTGAGTAAAAATATAAAAATAAAATTGTAATTTTTTCATAGAAATAATTTATCAATCTTTTTTTTTAGAAAATAAATAATTTATCAATTTGGATCTCTTTTAAAATAATTTATTCAAATGGTTATGTGTACAAGATTGTAAATGAATTCGCTCATGAACATTTCAAAGCTCAAACATGAAAATTTATTGGAGTTCGTTTATTTTGTTAAACAAATTGAGTTCGAACTCAATAATCGAGTCAAGCTCATAAAAGTATAATTTAAGTGTTCATCAAATCGAAATTCGAGTAAATTGCGAGCATCTCGTTTTTTCTAAAATCTTAAATGAAAGAATGAAAGGGATTGTATGTATATAGTTAAACACAAATTATTATTTTAACATTAATTAGTCATTATATAATTATAATAAAATAATAATAATTTAATACATGTTTAAGTAACTAAAATGAAATGAATCTAATAACAGGTTTAATCGAACCCAAATAACTCAACTCGTAAACGGTTCGGTTCATTTGTAGCCATTTCCATTTATATATATATATGATTAACCATACTTAAATATTAAATCTTTAAAAAAAAATCATCAATCCACCCCATATTTCAAATTATAAAAAGAAAAAAAAACATAAACACAAAAAGGCACAATTAAAACATAAAAATCCACAAAATGGTAAAACTAAAAAAAAAATCCACAAAATGAGTATAACTCATGCTAAAGATCTGTGTAATAAAATAGACCTCTGAGACAATACATAAACTGTTTCCAATAAATACAAATTTCGAAGCTTAATGAATGAAATAACGTAAAAAAATAAAGTAAAAAGCAATAAGAAAGGAACAGTAAAAAAAGATATTGAACACCAAAAAATAAAAAGAAAGCGAAAAGGACGGTTATGATTTGAGATGAAAAGATGGCTACTGTATTTTGCTATTGTAATTTTCTTCCCTCTGGTAACAAAAAATAAATAAATAATGAATTTGAAATAAAATTTTAAAGATTAATATCTAAATTAGACCTTAAACTTTTACCAAATATACAAACAATAATGACAAAACGGCACACTCCCACTCTCCACTCTATGCTTTTCCTTTTCCTAAATTTGACTCTATATACTAAATCAGACACCGACTCGTTTGTTTTGCACCGTTAAATTTTGTTGTTGCTTTTGGAAGAAATACATTGAACAAATATATAAATTAAGTGAAAAAGTCAATCATAAAAATTTTCTTTTTTTTCTTTACAACAAAAAGAAAATGCACTTTCTCCTTTTCATCAAAACCGTAGTATTGTAAGAGATACATAATATACATAACTGAGTAATTATAAACATAATAAACTAATTAGTTTATTATTAATACAAAAATAAGGCATTTGAATATTGCTTATTTGTTTATCATCAATTTAATAAACTTGTTACTAAAATAAATAATCTCGATAAAAATTAAGATATTTTAGTGTAGAATGAACTTAATAGGATCTGTTTAAGAGAAATGAATAGCAAGTTTTTTTTTTTTTTTAATTGACTACTTATCATGCCACGTCATAACACTACTACCATAATTTTTCATGTACTTAAATAGAGAAGAACTGTGAAATGATAATAACCAAGTCACCCAAGAAAAAAAAAGAAAATTGCAATGCACTTTGAGAATTTACTGCTACAGCTAAGTAAGCTTGATAGGTTCACCGCATAGTTGCCGTAGTTCAGTTTCCAAAACTTCCAACAAATTGGCTTTTGTCCTCCTATAAATCCAAGCCCCAGCACTTCGGTCCCAATCAAACCTGGATGGACCACTGCAAGAACAAACACAAATTACGTAAAAGAATTACAGGTCAGGGGTTGAGGGATAAAGACTTGCCTCTATTAAAAATTCAAATATTCCACCATATTCATACATTACTCTGGATGACATTTCTAGTAGTCAACACAGAATTACATTTCATCACAAATAAATAGTAAAGCTTCAAACATAATTATGAAACTTTTGTACCTAAAATAAGGCTACAGCTAAAAAATTTTACAGAAAAGATGAGAAGCTCACAAGAGTAAAGACACAAAATCAACGACAAATGAACTCATGTGGAAATCATGGTTTTTTCAGTGATTTTAAATTTTACTGAAAACCTTCTGTTGGTTGCTGTCTTGGGGTCCTTAACCTATGTCTGCTGAATTATGAGCATTAAAATGAAAGCCTGCATCAGCTGAATTATGAACACTAAAAATGGAAGGCTAATAGCTATAGTAGCCAGTATAAATTTTGCATTTTAGTCCAATTCCCATGAGGAATACAAATAGTCTTAGGATTATTTCGATTCTACAAATGTCTAAATTTTTTATGCTAAATTATTCAATTTGATAATAAATGAAATAACATGATGTAGTTTTCAGAGTTGTGCGATTGTATGAGCCTTCTTATATATAGGAGTAAGTTCTATGCCTAGCTGGTGTGAACATATACAAGTTATTACATGCATGTTGTTTTGGGTTTGTGACGATCATTGGTTCTGCAACTCATCTTTCATTTCTTATTTGCTGGAGTCCTCTTAACTCTTAACTCTAACCTCTAAATGAATCAAGCTTCCCCATGTGGATTGTGGAGTACTGAGAGCACATAAATTCAAAGAAGTTTCTACCGAATGGCATACACATTGCGGTAAACTGCTGAAAAGTGCATGCATTTCCACACAAGTATTCAAATAAAAAAAGCACAAAAGTAGATATACAATAAATTAAGCATATAGAGCATATGGTAACTTCAGAATCTGAAGATATTCGATTGCATTGGCAATTGGCGACTCAAAAAGGAAGAATAATGAAATGGTTCAAAAGATATAATATTGAGCACCCCAAATTTAACACAAATAGATTAGTTCAGTTAAGAAACTTTTAGAGATTCAATAAGAAGCATTTTTAATTTACACTTTCATGTTTTGGGCGTGGTGGTGGGGGGTATTGTTCACAGGGTCAAGTTTGCATCTTCAAACTTAATGGCAAAATATTTCAACAATAGGCAATTTTAATATCAAGTCCAAATATATAAATTAAATAGTATATTAGTTCATCACTTGTAATTAGAAATTGAAAAGTTCTTTTGGGATACTTTTCTGTGTTGGAAGTGTGTGCATGGTATCCTGAACTTCAGCCATTTAACAATTCAGGAAAAAACAAAAATCACAATTATAGTAACTGCAAATTTTATGTTTCAGATATGATGCAAAGTCCAACTAATGCAATTGATACTAGAACTAAAAACAAAAGTCATAGGAATAAAGCATACAAATTCTCATACCTGGGGCATGAAAACAAAAATCTAAAAGTTTACCACTGCCTGTGCTAAAGGAAAATCCTCAGAGTTAATTAAGGAATCTTGCCAATTCCTAAAGTATCCATCTCACAGCAACCAATGGCATTCACATTGAATTCAATAATGAAGTCCTTATATATATGTGGGAATTGATGAGATTTTCTACATTAAATGTCATGATTTAGTAATTAAGTCACGGTTGACTTAAATAGTCATTAGGATATTTCTAATTAAGAAGTGATTTTGGCTTAATCTAGGGTTACTATGAATGAACAACTCATATATCTTAGTATAAAAAGGTTGTATTCCCATATTATCATGAAATGTAATGGACCATAAGGTAGTCTTATAATCTATTTTCTCTATTCAAGTTCTAATCTATCTATTTATCCCTTCTCAATTTCATGTTATTTCTAATTATTTTCACATGGCACCAAAGACAAAACCAAGGGCCAAATTTTATATTTTGTAATTAGGGGTGATTGGTGGCTTAATTGTAGGAGCTAATTATGAATTAATTAACTTGTATATCCTAGTATGAAAAGTACTGTACCCTTTATTGTTAAGAAATGTAATGGTTCACATTGTAGTCCTATATAATGTATGGTCTCTATTCTATTATTTCTAAATATTTTCACAATATATTCGCTCCCATAACCTTCAAAACACCAGAAAAATGATTTCCTTATTTTTACTATTATCCACCATCTAATATAGCGCCTTTCTACAAGGATACAAAGTAATGAGAAAAATCAGGACTCTGTTAGTGTCTTACAGATGCCCACATGCTGTGAAAATGAGAGACATGGGCTACATGAGAAAGGAGTTAGCGGCAATATGAATGGAACGGAAACTAATGAGTTCTGGAAACAGTGGATATGCAGGGATACAATCATAATTGTGGCAGCTCTCTTAATATAACAGTTCTATAATTTAGGAATTTTACTTTAGTAGACCTGTTTAAATAATAATTCATATTTGTAAGTTCCTGTTTGGGGATTGAGATTAGACCATGGAATGAAGACAATTTTTTTTTTAAAAAAAAAATAATAAGATACTTATTAAAAACTTCTGTTAGACATTAAGAGCTCTGTCAGAGTTCAAAGCGCCATAGGTTCCTCATAAGAAAAACAGTAAAACAAACATATCCATGCTGAGAAAGATTACCAATTTCAATGAATTCTAAAGTCATTCTCCACAAAGGCCCATGTACACTCCAATCAAATGTCTACCAATTCAAGGATACTATTAACTATTAGCTAATTTATGAGCTTTCTTCATGTCAATGCCATTGCCATTTGACCAACAGAATTTTTAACATATTCAATCTTACCAGAAAATGGAATAAAATACAGAAATTCACTGATAATAACGTAATTACTATATAGCACTTGATTTGATCAATAATAATTAATCCAAAACATTACCAAATTGAAAAATAAGAACACACCCAATTCTGAATGCAAAGATTAAACTTAAACATTGTTATTAAATTAAAATTCAGTTAAAACTTGTCATCAAAGAAGCTCAACCCCACATAGCAGATAAATATCCATCAGGTTAGCAGTTAGTTGAACAAGAAAAGCACAAGCAAAGGAATCACTGCGGCCATATTAATACCAAAATCCACAGCACATGACAAGTACCAACAAGAAATGGGACAATTGGATACCTCAGTGGAGAAGACAACCAAAGTTGTCTATTAGGCGTTTGCTTGTTTAACACATAGGTGCCTAAATCTCCAAGCTTGAGAGTCAATACTTCATTCTAGCAACATCAAGAAAAGCAAAAAACCGTTAAAGTCACAAACATAATATTTAACTGGCACAATTTAGAAAGAACACACCAATCAATCTCACCCCATAATCTATGTCAAGCCCATCAATTTGGACATTATCACCATATTCCTGCACAGCAATAACAGCAATTATAAACATCATTCTATTTGAAATGAATCTAAACAAGATGAATTTCATTATCAACCTCCAATTTCTCCTGAAGGTCATGAATAGTGGAGTCAGCTAATTTGTGAAATTCATCTTCCTGTAGGAGAGAACTGTAATTGTTATTAGACAATAATCACTCATTTCCAACTCCTCTTTCCAAGGAAACCAATCGAAAATTACCAAAAACTAAATGGATATGATGAAGCAAAAACTAACCGGTAATCAATGGCAGCGGGGCCTTGAGAATCGGCGTCGACAGAGCAGAAAGTTCTAGAAAAAGAAGAGAAACGCGGATTGAAATTGTTTGAATGCAAATTGAAACCTCCGGCAACTTCAACGAGCTGAAAAGCTGAGCAGTGAAATTTCGAAGAAAAAGAAGCAGCATGGACACGAGAAGAAGATGGAAAGTGAGATTTTAGAATTGCTGAGAGTCTTCTAACAAAGACAAGTTTTGACGCCATTGCTCGGAAAAGAGGTCAGGAAATTGAACTTCTTCGATTATAATATTAATTTACATGCAACAAACCCTACCAGAACTAGGTAAGGGAAGTGTTGTATAAAATACCTTTAATTTTGTGATTACTCAGCTATAGATTCGTATTTCAATCATAATAGCTAGGGAAGCGCTGGAAGAGGGTGGTTGATCGGAAAGTTCAGCAAGGTGAACGGAAGGGTGGAAGGCCGGAGCCTGTGTTGGTAAGGGAAAGCTTCTTTGTTTGATCGTGAAAAAAATAAGAAAGTGGGAACGGGAAAAAAGATGTGCTGCTGTGCAGTGCTTTTCGTTAATTTTTTTTTTTACTTTAGGTTGAGAACCCAAAACTACGTAGTATTGCAGTATTTGCGGTATTGGCTTTTTTTTCATGCTATTTCAAAGTTTAAATAATGTTCAAAAAAGTAATATTGAGGTGTGATAATAACTTTTTTATGTAATTATATTTAAAAAAAATCTAATTGTATCATTTAATTCTGATATTAGTCGTATTTCAATTTTGATTTTTCACTCTTAAAAGTGTTATTATTCTTATATAAATATTTATAATAAATTTATAATGTTTATATTATATTTATAATTAAAAGGTGACTATATTGAAAATTCTTTTTAAAAATATAATTTTAAAATGTGATAAATTTAATAGATTAATTATGTCAAAACTCCTTTATTAATTTATCGATATGATTATTACTTATAAATTATTATTATTTTTTTTTTATAAATCTATTATAGATTATTTCATTATTGAGAGTTTTAAGAGGGAATTAGTCTTGTAAGTAACATTTGAGTTCTTTTTTATAGGGAAGTTGATGCATTAGTGATCCGAGAATCCTGCATCCAATAAGATTCAATGAGCTTTATGAACGTTGGCGCTTAAGGGGCCCCCTATATTCTCGAGGTCCAATTATCTTGCTGGCCATAGGAGGTTATTAGGGTACCTTCTCCCCTAGGTAGAAATTGAGGTAGGCCGTGGTGAAAATAGGCCAAGATGAAAGTAGGCCAAGATGAATGTAGGTCAAGATGAAAGTAAGCCAAGGTAAAGTTAGGCCAAAATGAAGATAGGCCAAGGGCGAGGTACGCCAAGGCTCTCTCCTCAAAGGCTACTTTCGGATAGCACCCTTTCTATGACACCTTACTAGGGATGACTTACATATGTTCTCCTCACGAGTCCAAGTCATTTCATGTTTTGGTTCAATCAATAACCTTCAGATGTCAACTATAACTAAACGCTTAATTCTCACTATAAATGTATGGATGTTGGCTTCATTTCTGCAACCTTAACAATGTTGCCTTATGAGTTTTCAAACTTTAGGCTAATTACAAATCTAAACATTTCAATAACATATTACATTAAAATTTCTATTATTCATTTATAATTAGACCGTAGATAAATATTATCATAAAAAATTATAATATTATATTTAAATATGATAACAACAACGAAATTAGTATAAATGTTTTTTCAAAAAATATCAAATTAATTAATTTATACCATATATTATTTTAATTATTTATTTAAGTAATTAGTATTTGTTCATGTTAGTTTAATTATTAACATTACAAAATTTTTTAAAGTAATTTTATAGTGGAAATTATTATAAAATAACATATTTATATAATTTATTAATTTTTAAATAAAAACAATAAATTGACCAATGAAAATAAATATATAAATAATTTATTTTGATAAATTTTATTTTTTTTTCAAAAATCTAATTACATTTTTATATAATTACATATTTTTATATTTTTTTAACTAATTAAAAATTTATTATTTTTAATAAATTTTATTATTATAAATATATAATTAATCAATAAGAGATATAAAACGAGTGAATACATAATCAAAATTAGTATAATATGAAATTAAGAAAAATTCTGGCACATTTTAAGACACTAAATTTTTTATTAATAAAATTCATATTGTATTAATATATATATATATATATATATATATATATATATATATATAAAATAAAAATAGTACAGCATTTTTTCATAAAATAAAATTTAAATGTATTCAGTGTTTTTTATTGCAATCCAATACAAATCTAATAAATTAATGTTTTAGTTTCTATTGTGACATAATATATATTTTCTTTTGTTTAATACAGTGTGAGAAAAACGAAAAAGAAAATAAAAATTAAAGAAAAAATCAGAGCCGTTGAAACGTATCGTAGACAATAGGGTTAAAGGTTGAAGCTTTGATTCCCAAAACTGTTTCTTATTTTTCAAATTTATTATTTATATATATTTGTGGTGGTTGAATGCGAGCAACGGAAAGAAAGAAGCTTTCACCTATAACACACGCCAATCTTATCAATCTAGCTACAATAAGGTAACATACAATCCCACCCTTCTTCTTCTTTTGATTTCCCAATCTTTTTTTCTTCCATATATATATATATTCCTATTACATTCTGTTTCAATTTGATAATTTCTCTTTTACTATTGTTGAATCTGCTTGTTGCGGTGGTTCTGGTTTGCAATATTTTTTAGTTTTCTTCTGGTTTTAGATGTGCTCCCATTGGTTTTTTCTGAAAAAAGATGATGACGAGGTTGGATTCTTTTAATGTTAGGTTGGAATTAGATTGCTTGTAGATTTTTCAATTCGATTTACTGATATCATAAAATTTCAATTTGAATTTGTTCTTCAATTTTATCATTCAATATTTCAATGTTTGGTAGCTAAATCATGTATATTTGTAATATTCTTTTTATGGTTTTTGTGAACGAATAATCCTAAAGATAGATGGCATCTGATAATTATTCTCTTCGTATACGTTTATAATCAGGAACATTTATATTTGTTATCTTGAATTTGTATGGTATTGCTTTTCATCATTCTGCCCTGCCTTTGTTTGGAACCAAAAAAAAAAAAAGTTGAAGTAACTTTTTCTTGTTTTTCTGTTCATCAGGTCAGCATCTTTTATGCCTGTCAGTGATTGGGTTCTCCTAATCGCAAAGATTGTGGTTCACTCTGGCAGCTGCAACAAATTTTAAGTCTTCTCGCACCTCTAGGTGGGTGTGGGGTGATAACCAGAGAGTGATATTGCTTTGTGTCTTGAGGAGAGCAAGGTCATCTCATGTTTGGAGATTGTGCCGTGTTTCAGAGGGGTTGTCACTGGATTATGGCTAAGGTTGCCTTTTGCTAGATTCACCTAAGCTTTCTATATTAGAAACCTTGAACTCTTCTTCAGACTTCTGAACGTTCTTGTACAAATAGAATAGTTGTGTATTATCAGTATTTTAAATTGTAAATAGGTTTTAATGTAGTTCTTCAGTGTTGCACAATGGTCAGGTTTTCATGCTTCAATGCTCATATCCATTCCCTCAAACCAAAGGTAAGCTGTTGAATTTTTAAGAATTTGATTTTTATCATTGTTTTTTTGTTCTTTTGGTTTTTATTCATTTTTTTCCTCATTTAGAAAACTACCGAAACTTCTACTGGAGCTACGCTTAATAACTTACAAGTCCATGTTGCATCACCAAAACCAACAAATTTAAATTCATCATCTGAGATGGCTCAAGCTGATGCTGAAACTACAAGCAGCACCAGGAATGATACAGCTTCTTTCATTGAGCGAGGCTGGAAATCCGTGGAAATTAAGGGTAAAATGAGAGAGAATGATACTAAGCTCCAACAAAAGGTCCTTATGAAGAAAAGTCAGTCTCTAGGAAGTGAATTATGCCGTGATGGAAGGGTGTTTTGTGAAAATGATTCAGAGGATGACTTAGATGAAGGATTCTCTAGTGGTTCCCTTGATCATAATGGGTTGATTGGATCGGATTGCATGAAGAATCCAGGATTAAGCCCGACGCGGGAGCAGGAAAATTTTCCTCGATCGGAATCTGTTATGGTTGGTTCCGATATTGCCAATAACAAATCAATCTTCTCGATTGGAGATCCACAGCATTCAGAGAAGGAAGGGATTGAAAATTCTGAAAGTGCTTTATCTGGTGATTGCATTAATGAATCTCGCAATCAGATGCCGCGCAGCCCTCCAATGATTGCAAAATCACGCTCTTTGCCAAATATTAGCCCATCCTCGCCCACCTCTGGTAGATCTTCTTACAAATATATACAACCTCATTCAAGATCTTCTGAGGACCTGTATGCTCTAGGCATGAAGTGGAAAGAGGATGATTTATTTCGCCAATTTGGAAGACAAGTATTACAGGAACCTGAAAGAAGTGGTGGCATTTCTAAACCAGAGATAACTAATTTTGAAAATTCTTTTGATAATGGTAATGATTCCTACAATTATTCAGCTTCTGCAAAGGACTGGATCGTACCAGCTACTGATGAAGTAAACTATTCGACAAGCCTCCAGGGAGGATCCTCCATTCACCAGGGAGATGAATTACTAATCAAGGATTATAAAAGTAAGTGGATTCAGGACTGGGTCAACGATATTCAACACTGTAATCCAGTGGAAGAAGAAACAAATGAAGTAACAGATACCGATCCCCCATTGAATAGAGATTCTGTTATCAATGTTTCGACCGCCACAAAGGTGGATGGTAAATCAACTCCTGGAATGGAAACTGCTAAAAGATACATATCCTCTTTAGGTGCCTCTGCCACAATTGCTCAACTGTCGAATCATGGGCTAGCAGTCATTCCTATTCTTAGTGCATTTGTTAGTCTGAGGATACTTAATCTATCTGGAAATTCCATAGGTTTGCATCCATATCAGGTTTTTATATTTTTAAAACAAGGGATAATATCTCCATTTTTTTGTCCTAATTCTTCATTCTTTTGCTATTTTCAGTGAGAATAACTGCTGGTGCCCTACCTCGAGGACTTCATGTGTTGAATCTATCAAAAAATAATATTTCCACTATCGAGGGTTTGCGCGAACTTACCCGACTTCGTGTGCTTGACCTGAGCTACAATCGGATATTCAAGATAGGGCATGGTATGGCACGTATTGAACTATAACCTGATAATATTAGCCTTTCAATTATTAGTTACTTTTATTCTTCGCTGAACGTCATGAGTGTAACTTTTTTTTTTGTTGTTTTCCTGGTTCTTTATCTTAAAAAGGTTTGGCGTCTTGCTCCTCTCTGAAAGAGTTGTATTTGGCGGGAAATAAAATAAGTGAGGTGGAGGGTCTCCACCGACTGCTAAAATTAACAGTACTGGATCTGCGCTTCAACAAAATATCTACAGCTAAGTGCCTGGGCCAACTTGCAGCGAACTATAATTCCTTGCAGGCTATTAGTTTGGAAGGAAATCCTGCACAGAAAAATGTTGGAGATGAACAACTCAAGAAACATCTGCAAGGCCTGCTTCCCCATCTTGTATATTTCAACCGGCAGCCAACTAAAGCCAGCACTTTGAAAGATGCTGCAGACCGATCAGTAAGACTGGGCATCAGCAGCCAAAAATTTGATCGTGGCCTGAGATCAGATAATAAAGCTGCACGGAAGGCCAGCCATGGACTATCGATTATGAGGTCTACATCTTTATCTAATGTTCGTAAAAGTCAAGCTGTGGCCTCTCCTAAGATGCAGAAGGGTAAGAATGCCCGTTTGCCACCAGCTGGAAGCAAAACAGTGACAACAAACAATCGGTATCAGTCTCTTGATGCCACTGGGAGAACTCCCAGCTATAAATCAGAGTTCTCATTTCGAAGGAGTCGAAGTGAGGGAATGTTGGAAGTTCTATAAGGTAATTATGCTTGTGACTGTCTATGTGGTACTGAATACTTAAAACTTTCCTTGTTGTGGTCGTAAAGTTGCAGTCTTGACAAGAATGGTTCAGAGATCGGGATTTTCATCATGGGGAGAGCAGGAAAAAAACAAGCGACCAAGTCTCTCCTGGGTACCGATGAACTCTGGCTGTTTTGTGACGATTTGTTGCTTATAGTTAAATGTTAGGTTGGTTCATCAGTTTTCATTATTTACAAATTCTTGCAAGTGTTTGTGCGACATGAAAAACTGCTTATGTTTGATTTATGATTTGATGATTGAATAAACATGGATATTGAATAAGATGTTTTCTTTTGCTTTTTTCATTTGAAAGATAGCGAACATCTTTCTTGATGCATGTGAGTTGCGTCAGGACTTTTAGTTTTCCAACCAGAGCAAGCCTTCAATCTGTGGCCATTCCAGGATCATCAACGTTTCTAGTACTGTCTTTCACACCACAATATGCAGAGAATGATTCATTTCCATTGCTTCCCAACGAAAGCTTCAAACTAAAAGAAAGATATGGGGAGAGAATGACCAGACATAAGGACTATTTCAAAACAATTTAAATTAAATTTATTGGGGAGGATAAATAAAAAGTGGAGATGAAATTAATCCATCGCCTATCGTACAACATCAAACAACAATATTGAGTAAAACAGAAATCAATTACACTGCTATTATCATTATCACAACCACTCTGGAACATATATTCATGTAAGCAACACAATACTTTGGAAAATACATTTGATACACACCAACATTTCAACCAGCATCCATATATACATACAAGGCAGAATTCCCTTCAACTTCTTACTCCAAACTCTTCTTAAAAATTCTTTGCTCGTCACAGCCTCAAACTCTATGCTTAGTTGTTAGCTGCAAACATAACACAATTCATTTACAAAAAATCAACTAAACTGCATGCTCAGCATCCAGGAGTGAAGCTACAAATGCTACTGAATAGAATCACATGTTTTGGATGTCAGCTAAGTATCTGGAAGATAGAAAAGAAGCGGAAAATCATCTTCCACTTTGTAAATGATCCAGTGATAATCAAAAGCACAGAGGATGTTCGTGCTCTGTTCACCAAGTTAAAATATCAGTTCATGGCATTGGTGAAAATCAGAGGAACATGACTCTAAACCAAAGATTAGTCCTCACACAACTGAAAATGAATAATGAAATTGAAAAGGGAATGAACGTGCGTCTAAAATTTCCATATTTTACAAAACGGGAGGAAATCCTGAAGATGAGATCTAAGCTGCATCAAAACCACGGGAAATTTACATATAAACTGGGGGGGTCACTTACCTAGTTTTTTATTTTTATAATATATACATTACTAATTTGATTAATACAACCTCAAGAATCTTAAAACAAATATCAATTTTACATATATATTTAATATTGGACACCTTGTAATAATTATCCTAGGTCCACAACTAAAAAAACCAAAGTTTTAAGAAGCATAACCTGAATTTGGGAATCTTGCCACCACCAAGCACTTCTCAAGCATCTGGTAACAAAAGAAACAATAGCTAAGCAAAATAATAGAGAAGATCAACTGTGATTAACCACAAATATAGTTGGAGATCAAAGGATTACACCCAGATCAAATTGACAAATGTTCCTTCTATGAGATTAACACATGCACAGTGAAGCATAAAAGCATCATAATGATGATGGTACAGAAAACTAACAATTTGTTATACTGAACAAATTTCCTTCAACGAGTCAAAATAAGATTCTCTTATCCTATCATCACCATTCAAAGAACAAGGTTAAGTCCTATGCTTGGTAATCCCTTTTGATCACATAACGTCATATATGAAAGACATTCTTGGTCTGCAGTGAATGATATCTGAAATATACCTACTTTAAGTTAGCAGTTTATTGGCACCAGTGTCACAAAGTAGAAACAATAAGCATAATGGATATAAATTGATATTTGCAACATAAAACAAAAAATATTCAAATAATAACAATACATTACTTGATAGGTTCCCTTGAATAACTTAAAAATGAATCTATTGGCTATGATTGGGAAGCTCTAATCCTGTTGAAATTGTTAGAATGGAGTAAATACTTCTGCATAGAATATGTGAAAAGTACTGTATGGCCTATGGCTGAAGCAAACAGACAAATATAAGGAACGGTGGTTCAACAACAAAAGTGATAATACTAATTTCAAGGAGTTTGTACGTGTATTACAATGGAATTTGATGTTAGTGAGGACCAAAGTTCTTGGTGCTAAATTGACCTCATTAAAATTTGTTTGGGATTACACCAAGCTATAGAAAAACACAGTTATTGAAGTAAAGTGAGAGACATTATTCCTACTGGTTTGGTATTTGCGCAAGGTCAACTAATTTAAGTTCTCAGTTAGCCTGTAATTGTGCATCAAGAATGTGACCAGCACAATAAGAAGACGTGCCAAAGCCACAAGTTAGTTGACCTTGCTTTACACGTTTTATCTAGTTTCAGACCGAGTACTTTCAATGTGATTAATAATCCCTTAGTTTTCTCAGATTTTGCTTGGTGTCGGCTAGAAAATACCCAACTTAGAATATCATGATTTGAGGACGGGTTTGAAAAGAAATTTGTGAGTGTTTTTAGCAGTGTAAGAACATCATCTTAAACATACACTATAATGACTTAAAACTGAAATTTTCAACATAATGATGGTTCCATATTAATTACCACATAAATAATTTCCATAAAGTTGTACATATTCTTTAGTTTGAATGTCTATACCTATGGCATCAGAGAGGATGGTATACTTCACTGACAAGAAAGTTTTTGGAGCTTACAAAGCATCACCTAGCCCAAACATGATCCTATCCTATTATGAAACTTCAACATATGAAAGAACATTATTTCAAGCTTCAGCATTTTACTCTAGTATTTGATAGTGGAGATTCCTTGCTTTAGTAAAGTTCCGAATAAAAAAATTACAAATTAACCATTTTTGTCATGTATACTGGCTCTTACTTTTATCTGATAGCCTAGCCTCATTCCAGTTATGACAATGGAAGTTGAAAAATTATGCTTTAATTAGCATAAACCAGTACATTTCATTGCAGAAAATTCCATTTTCTTGAGAAAAAAAAATCACGTTTGCAGCCTTTGATTTTATCTGTGGTCTAAAGCTATTTTAAAAAAACGAATAGGATACCAAATAATAATAATAACTCAAAATTATTTCCTGACTAATACTTTCAGACTGTCAAGCAAGCAAGATTTTCAGAAAAATCCATCAAACACCAATCAATTCAGAATCTATAAACATTTAAAAAAAAAAACCAACTTTAAAAATGAAGAATTTCGTAGTGCAGATGCTTAATGAAATGGGGAAAACGTATAATCCAACACGAACAAAACAGAAACCACTTAACAAGTAAAAGAGTGACCGTTCGGGGAAAAAAAGACCTTATTCTTATTCCTGTTGCTTATGGAAGCAAAGAAGACAACATAAAGCAAACAAGCAAGAAAATCCCATTCTATTGCCCCATAAAGCATCTCATGAAATAAAAGAAAACTTATTCATGATTATAAATTTAACATAAATCCACAGAAAGCTTCACCAATATGAACACAAAATATGAATTTAGAACCCAGCATACACATATATGAACATGAACCAAAATAATCATGCTCCAGTTTAATCAATCATCTAAATAAAAAAATTAATCATCATAGATACTAAAATCAATGAACGCATTAACAGGGAAAAGGGAAAATAAAAAAAAGTTAAGAACAAACCATGCTGCTCATCAGATGCACCAAGATACTCCTGATCCTCCTCAGGTACAGGGTGAAGCTCCGCCTCCTTTCCAACAATTCCTTTCTTAACACGCCCCTCCTTCGCACCATTCTCGTCGCTCTGGCCGTCGTCGGGTAATCTAACAACTACCACCGGACAAATGCAATGATGCACACAATAATCACTGACGCTGCCGAGCCTTCCAGTAGCATTCCTTCGAGTAGCTCCAAAACCCCTGCTTCCCATTATCACAGCGCTCAAACCCAACCTCTCAACCTCCAAACAAAGTCTTTCCTTCATGTCATGATCCCTCACTATATGAATTTTGAATGGAATCTCCGCTTCAACCAACGGTTGCGCCAAGGAATTAGCTTTTGAAGTAGTGAAATTTTCGAAATTATCCTCGAGCTTTTGTTCATCGGTTTCATCCACAGAGGCACTCTCGGTGTTATCATTGATTTGAAGCTTGATTGAGCCCCAATCAGCACCGTAGAGGACGGAGGTAGGACGGACGTGGAGAAGGATGACAGCGTCACCGGGGCGGAGGTAGTTATTAACGGCCCACTTAACGGCATAAGCGCTCTCGTCGCTGAGATCAACGGCGATTGCGACACGGCGTTGGACAGTGGCGATAGGAGTGGTAGTAGTGATGGGGAGGTGAGGAGTGGAAGAGGAATGGGTACGGAGTGAAGGGAGTTGTGGAAGCGGAAGGTCCGGTTGTTCGTGCCGGTGGTGGTTCATGACGGAGTCACGGAGGCGTAGAAATGAAGAGCGGCGTAGATTGATAATTCTCGATTTTTTTTTTTTTAAATTTTAGTTTTGGTTCATGCATATATGAAAGATATAACATGTCTTTCTTTTATTTGCTTAAATTAATTAGTTATGTGAAAAAAAAAAAAATAGCGAGTAATTAACTAAGTATAAAAATTTAGTCAAGCTATTTCGAATATTTGATATGTATTTTTGGTAGTGATAGATTATGATTAATGTCACACTTTTTTAGTATGTATTTTAATTACATATATAATTAATTTTTTAATTTCAAAAATTTTATATGCCGGTAGTACTACCCAAATACAATATTCATTGAGATTTATAAAATTATTCTTAATGGACATATATTTTAAATTATTTTCCGAAGGAAATTATTTTAAGTAATAAGTTTAATTTTGTGTTTCTCAAAAAATTAAAAAAAATTGTGTATGTGAAATAGAATATTTGTCTTAGCCACGTCTTATATAATGAAGTATCAAATTCCATGATAAACATTTTTTTTTTCCGAATGTAGACGTATTATTTAATATCGGGAAATGCTAATAAATAGTAATATTTCATAATTTGATTAAGTAAATATCATCTAATTTGCTAAATTAACTAAATAACAGATATTTACTATTTTATCATTGTGTATAATTTTCGAATTTCAAATTTTTTCCATTCTTTTGCCTTTTTTCCTGACGAGAGTTTTCATTATTTTTCTCTTTTAATAGCTTTCTCTTTAATTTTAGAGCAGAGTCACCGATGTTCTTTATGCTTCCGGCGATACCTAAAAGTTGCTAGTTTGGCTCGTCGAAGAAGATGACAAAATGGTTTCATAATGAAAATCCGAAATTAGCGTTTGAATCATGTTTCAAAATCAAAATTACTTTAGTTTTGATTTTAGTATCATCATCATTGCCGCCGCAAACTTGGTACACCGATTGAGATATTGACTGAAATGATGAGATATTGACTGAAATGATGATCAAAAGTTATTCCATCGAATTGCAGAGGAGTATTCATCTGCTTTCTATTTTTCATTGAATTGTATAGAAGTTTTCCATTCGGTTTCCATTTTCAATCAAAAATCGATAAGCAGAAAAAGAAATTCGATTTACGGCGGGCATCCGGTGAGTTCTATGGCGGAAACTATGGAGGTGATTTGAGTTGTGTGGATTGCATTAGGTTGAAGAATAACTATTATACAGATTTATGAATTGGTTTTTCAAATTATTCAATATTTTCAAATTAGTCCTTTTATGGATAAGATTGTAAAAAATTAATTATTAATATATAAAATTTATATTTATATATTGATTTTATAAACTAATATTTTATAAATTTGATATTTATAAAGGCTAATTTGAAATTAAAAAAAAATAGATGTTAAAATATGCTATTTCGTAAATTTTGAAATGATATGTTATTTACTGCTCATTATATTTCAAAATATGGTATATGCTTTCTTCTCTCTTTAATAACACATGGAATTGGAAAAATAAGAAAATTAGCTCTTTTATGCTCTTCTTCTACTCGCTTACATGTCAAAATTTAGCGTGTCATGTAAGCATTTGAGTTGAATTTCCTAAAATCCAGTAAAGGGTATCACAATGTCATGTTCTTTAAATTATAAATGAGATATCTATATGATAATATTAGACACGTTAAAGTTGAGGTAGGATGGATGCCTCAAAATCAGTCACAGCTAAAATGCAAAGATGTTTCAGTTGTCAAATATTGAAATATATATACTCCTTCATCTCAAAAAAATATTCCGCTTATCTTTTTTTTTTTTTTTAAATGTTTCACTTTTAGAATTTTCAAAAAAATAAGGGGCATTTTTTATTTTATGCCCTTCACATAATAGTAACCGACTTAATGTACATAATAATTAAAACATTTAACTGAAAGGAAACTTATTTTTTTATGTATTGAATTTTATAAGTTCAATATAATAAATATATATATATTGTTAGCAAATATTTAGGATTTGAAGGGATCTTTAATTTTGTCTCTTTTGTATTTTATGGTTATGTGTATTATAAGTATCCAAGTATGTATGTAACATATTATCATAATTGCGTGTTACTGAAGAAACACATAGACCAACCAGATAGATTGCTGATCCTTGTCAAATTCCAAACCTCATTGCTTTCGTGGTCGTGACCCATATACATGAATGATGGCTTTGAGTTTTATTTTATTCTTTCCTTCATTTTCTCTTTTCCATCCTCTCATTAAATACTAAGTTGGTTCAACCTTAGCTGGATTCAGTTTTCTAAATTTCAAACCTGTCTTTAATTAATAGATATCTTCAACCTTAGCTGGATTCAGTTTTCTACATTTGAAACCTGTCTTTAATTAATAGATATCAGCTACTGTAGCTAGCATTTTCCATCCTCTCATTAAATATTGCTCTTTGTCTGGTTAGCAGATGATTCTGTGAAGAAAATGATGTTCTCCTGGTCATCCACAAACACCTGGAGTGCTCTTGGCATTAGGGGCATATTTACATTCACTACTCCCTCCAGAATCTGAACAACTTGTCCCATTGTCGCCCTCTGGGATTCTTCGTCTTGGATACACAAGCAAGCAAGTTTGCAGAGTCTTGTTAGCTCTAACAAAACTATGCGCCTATCAAATTTCAAACAAGGCTAAAAAAACTTGCTTACTTGAAGATGAAAGAGAGGCTGCCAACTTGTGCTGAAATTTTGCTTCACAAATTTTGTGACCGCGTGCCGCGCTACTTATCCCGGCAAAACGTGTAGATAATTAACTACTGAAAAATGTTTTTATTTATAAACTTTTAATACAAGAGTGTCTAAATATCAGTTTTACATTTAAACTTACACTAAACCCAACCACACAATATTACTGTCAACCCAAGCACACTGAACTCTTTCTTATAAAATACTACCGACCACTCATAATTTTTTTTTACTTCACACGAATGCGCACACTCTCGCTATAACAACCTAAATCCTATATATGTCAATTAAAAAAAGACCATTTCTTTTTCCATGTGCATAACACGCTATGTATACTAATCGTTATAACATCTATACTAGATATTACAAATCATAATTATAATTTACAAATTATACACCTATATCAAACAATAACAATTATTATGTTATAATTTTACATATTAAACAAACTAAACCAAAACACAATGATATAATTTACATATTAAAAACTCTATATGCGATAGAATACGAGAGAGACTTGAAGTTTCAGCTGACCCATCCTAGCAGAAAGAAGGTGGAACTGACGCTGTCAGTTGTCAAACAAAAACCTAAAATCATAGACTTGCAATTTGATAAGTTGCATACTAAACAATTATAAATTAAAACAATATAAACAAAACAATAATTCACAATTCCAAAATTATAAACAAAACCTGACGACGAATATGAATTTATGTCATAGCGTTCTGATTTACTTTGTGAACTGTAACCAATATAACAAATAATACCGAACAATTTCATAATATAAATCACAAATAACAATATGTAAATGTCTATGTCATAAAATTTATTTAATTACATTGTGGTCCATCAAGTCAAGTACTACACCGGGAATTTCATATAACAAATAACAAATGGCTGACCAGTAGCATAAACTTAAATGATTCATAAGTCCATCTGTAATCATGTGTTGACCCGAAAGTCCATTTGTAATCATGTGTTGACCCAAAGGTCCATCTGTTACTTCATGTAGAGACTTGTGGGTCTTGTCTGTGAAATTTGCAAATACTGGACAAGATGATCACAATTGCTTTTATTAGGTTCTGTTTGAATGTACTTGTATAATATATATACATTTATCACAATATTTCATATAATCCAATGACCGGGCTTCAGTACCCGTCCAAACAGATAAACATCATATAATAATTTTCAATAAGTAAATTGGTCGAATTTCAGTATCGACTCAATCCATTTAATCACATATATTCAATTAGCAATTATTTCCAATGATCGGGTTTCAGTACCAGTCTAAACGGTTCATTTATTATATAATCAAAATAAATAATTCAATTGATCGGGTTTCGATACCGATCCAAACAATTGAAACATATATAGTCAATATCAAATAAATCAGTTGATCGAGTTTCACTACTAGTCCAAATAGTTTAATCTTATATATAATCAAATCAAGTAAATAAGATGATTGAGGTTCAGTAACGGTCCAAACAGTTTAATCTTATATGTGATTTGTCATTTCATAAACAAATTATTTTACAAATAATATAAGTAAGTTTATACTTACCTCTCAGTCGAACTCAAGTTCGGGTCTCAGGTCGTTTTCCTCGCTCCTCTCATATTTTAAACGTTCCTATATAATTTCATATATAAATAATTAATTTCCCTTTAATTACCATTTTATACATAATAAAGTGCATGATATAACACTTATTATCTTTTATCATATTAATTTCAATTGCATAATATTTCTATTTCCTTTTAATTTTAACTTATAATACATGTATACTATATTAAAAATAATTATCAATGCCATTTATATTTATTTTCAAGCTCAATTAAACATCTACTAATTATATTTAACAATATCTATAATCATTTAACTCAATTTATTAGCCAATTAGTCCAATTTATAAAAATAAATTCAATTAAACAAAAAGGATTCAATTGAATAACTTTAAAGTTTTTAGGGGCTCAATTGAAGTCTGACAGCAAGTTTAGGGGTCAAATTACAATATTCAGAAGTCAATTTGGGCGGAAGGGCCCAATTGAATAACTTTTAAAATTTCCAGGGACTTAATTAAAGTCTGACAGTAACTTCAGGGGCCAAGTTATAATTTTCTAAACTCAATTTGGGCGGAAGGACTTAATTGAAAACAATTAAAAATTCTGAAGGACTTAATTGAGAATGCGCCAGAATTTCAGAAGCCAAAATGAAGTCTGTCAGAAATTAAATTTGACAAGGACTAAATTGAAAACAATTAAAACTTTTTTGAAAGGACTAAATTGCATAAATTATAAACTTTATGGGCCAAAATGTAAATTTACCAAATTTAGGTATCTGGAGGACAATTTTAATCAAAACGCAATTGATGGTGTCATTTTGATCATCATCAACCTCGCGCTTGCCTGCTTAAATTCTGGCCGCTGTTCTCGGTTTTCTGGCCACCTCTCGACGCCGAAAGCTCCTTAAACCTTAGCACTAACTTCCCTAGCCTAGGGACCGCCATGCACGGTCGCTCCTCCCTTTTTTTCTCTCTTTTTCTTTCTATTTTCCTTATACTCTATTTTCATTTTTCCTACTGTTTGCTTCTGTTGTTCTTAGGTTCCAGCTCCCCTTTTCATCTTTTCTTCATCTCTTTCTATTCCTAAACATTCGTAGGTGTCCAAGAATCGTCTGAGCTTTCTTCTTTTTTCTTTTTTTTCTTTTTCTTTTCTTTCTCTCTGTTTTTTTTCTTCTTTTTGGTTCATTTTTCTTCTCTCTGTTCCTTCTCTCTTCTAGCGTATTACTGCCTCTAAAACTCTTCAAACACAATACCAAGTTTCAATATTAACTTTCCCTTTTGTTTTCTTTCACACAAACTTTTCACCTTATTATTATAGTCTCGGATTGTAAAAAGAAATTCAAAACATAATCCAGTGTGTCTAAACAATATTGTAAAGATATATCGAAAAAATGATAATTGGTGAGAATATTTCGATTCTAGAAAAAAGAATATTTTGGTGACTGGCACAATATTCTAATGGTCATTCGATCACGGAAAATTGTAAATCACAACAAAAATAGCCAAACTACAAATTATTAGAACTATCTTGTCACCAGGAATACAAACATGCTAACAATATTAACTAGTCAAGTCTAGTTTTGCTGGAAATCTATAAAACAAGACCGAACATTCACTAGAAAATTCTAAAAAATAACCACTAAATAACAACAACTATATGTTAAAATAAAGGTCTAAACATAAGGATTCTAATTATACCTTTAATTTCACCGGAAAGTGGTGAAAATTGGTTGAAAGTTTTTGAGTAGTCATGAACCTGTGAACCCGACTCGAACTTATCTTCATCTCCGACACGAATTAACAATATGGGTGGCATCAATGGAAAGGTCATGTCTTAAGGAGTTGACCTATGGTGATAATTCATCATTTTGAGGTTTGGAGCAACGGTAGTGTGGGTTAAAGTTTTTATTGCGACTCCCTCTCTTTGTTTAGTTAGAAAAGTAAGAAAAAGAAGAAGAGGTGGTGGTAATGGTGATGGTGGTCCGGTAGAGGTTGGTGGAGGTGATGAATGTGTCAGTAGTGACTAGATTTTAGTGTAGATAGAGGTGAGGGTTTACAGAGACAAATCATAAGGGAATATGAAAAAGGAAAATTAAATGAGAAAAGAAGAAAGAGAAGAAAAAGAAAAAGGAAAGAAAAAATGGTGTTAAAAGTGTATTAAAAAGTAATTCTGTCATATTTTAAAGTTATTAACAAAAAGATTTTTTACTTTTTAATTAACTTAGTAAAAATTAAATGTAATAATCTCATGGTATAACAACTTAAACATGAAAAACTTACTAATTAATTTTTTAAAATAAAAAAATTCAATTGTATATTATAAAAATTTTAGGAATATAAAAGTAATTATTTCCATACATTACATACAAAAAACCCTTTATCATATTCTAGTGTTATTTGTTGGTTGGGTATTCAAAGCTATACGTTGAAAAAGAGTAGCAGCCACCAACTACCGAAGCACAAAAGATCATTGGTTTGTTTGCTGCTTAAACGAGTTTCATTACATCGCAAAAACTTCACTTTCTTTCTTTCTCATTCAATTGGGTTTTGAGTTAGAAAGAAGAGAGATGTTGAAGGAAATTACAGTGGTAGTGTTGATTGTGATGGTGGCATGGTTATACAAGGCAGCCTATCCACCGCCGCCCAAAATCTGTGGCAGCCCAGGTGGCCCTCCAATTACAGCTCCTAGAATTAAGCTCAGGGATGGAAGGCATTTAGCTTATAAGGAGCATGGTGTATCTCTCCAAACTGCCAAATACAAGATCATATATATTCATGGCTTTGCCTCCACCAAAGATGATGCTGCTATTATGGCACACCTCTCTCCGGTAACTAATTTCAAGTTCATTATTATTATTGTATATTCCGCAACAAAATTTAATTTTAATTTAATTTGCAGGAATTCATCGAGGAGCTAGGCGTGTACGTCGTGTCCATTGACCGGCCAGGGTACGGAGAAAGCGATCCGCATCCAGCACGAACTCCAAAAACATTGGCTCTTGATGTAGAGGAGGTTGCAGATGGTTTAGGTCTGGGATCCAAATTTTTTGTGGTTGGATTTTCAATGGGAGGGCAAGCTGTTTGGGGATGCCTCAAATACATTCCTCATAGGCTAGCAGGAGCAACTCTGCTTGCTCCAGTTATCAACTACTGGTGGCCTGCCTTTCCTTCCAACTTATCAACACAAGCCTACTGCCAACAGTTACTGCAGGACCAATTGACGCTACGCATTGCTCACCATACTCCTTGTCTAACCTACTGGTGGAATACGCAGAAATGGTTTCCTGCATCAGCTGTTGCTGCTAGAGACCCTCGAGTTTTCTCTCCGCAAGATCTTCAAATCCTTTCTGCAGTCGGTCTTACTCGAAACTCCAAGGTACTTACTTTTTTTTGCTTGCTCTATCTCTCTCTCTCTCACGCCCATTACAAATCATAACCAACTGTATGTATTATTGTGGCAGCCACTCGTGGCACAGCAAGGAGAGTTTGAAAGCTTACATCGGGACCTAATGGTGGGATTTGGGAAATGGGAATTTGATCCCATGGATCTTCAAAATCCATTTCCTAAAAATGAAGGCTCGGTTCATTTATGGCATGGAGATGATGACAGGATGGTACCTGTTAGCTTACAACGTTATATTGCCCAAAAACTGCCATGGATTCAGTACCATGAGCTGCCTGGTTCTGGACATTTATTCCCCTATGTTCCCGGATTCAACCAACCCATCCTAAAAGCTCTTTTACATGCCCACACTTAGTCATCTTTCTTTTGTTTGATTTTCATTATTCATTGTAAGAATTCAAATATTATCTGTGTACTTCTGTTCAATAACGTAAAGGGACTTTTATCCACAGATTAAAAAGAAATAGATTAATCAGAATTTTCTTTTGAATATTCTCTCAAAATTTTATGTATAAGTAAAGACTTGTACATAGAATACAATCTTAAATAAATAAACAAGCATTAAGACGCTAATTCTCTGGCCTTGATAAAAATATACACTCACGCTAATGAACGTAAAGGAAAAGCAAAACTCGTTACCATTACAATTTCTTTATGCTGCAGTTTCATACTATATACATCAGAAGAAGCACACAGTTCAAGTTATCTGATTAATCATCTTCCCTTTTAAGACTTGTTGGAAGTGATAGACACTGATGAGGTACTGCTCTTAGTCTGCGAGGAATTGTTGCTTTGCATCTGCGATTGCGAGCTTTGGTTTGCAGATGATTCTGTGAAGAAAATGATGTTTTCTTGGTCATCCACAAACACCTGGAGTGCTCTTGGCATTGGAGGCATATTTAGATTTACTACTCCCTCAAGAATCTGAACCACCTGTCCCATTGTTGGCCTCTGGGATTCTTCGTCTTGGATACACCAGCAAGCAAGTTTGCAGAGTCTTGTTAGCTCTTCCAAATCACAATTGCCACCTAGTTTAGGATCCAGCAGTCCCAGGATATCCCCGCCTTCGGTTATTTGCCTTGCAACCCAAGTTGGGAAGAATTTCACTGTCCCATTTTCTGATTGCTCTGAGTTTCTCCTTCCAGATATAATTTCAAAAAGCATCATCCCGTAGCTGTAAACATCTGCTTTAGCTGTTATTGCCACCCCTGAAATCCATTCTGGGGCAAGATAGCCTCTTGTCCCTCTCATGGTTGTCAAGACTCTGCTAAAGTCTCGGCCCACAAGCTTTGCAAGGCCAAAATCTGCCACTTTTGGGCAAAATTCATCATCCAAGAGGATGTTTTCTGGCTTTATATCGCAGTGTATAATACAGTCTCTGCATTTCTCATGAAGATAGGTCAATCCTCTTGCGATACCTAAAGCAATACTATACCTTGTATTCCAGTCCAACACCTTAGCACTGGATATATGGGCGTCAAGTGAACCATTAGGCATATAGTCATAGACCAGAAGCTTTCTAGTTCCTTCAGAGCAAAACCCACGAAATCGAACAAGATTGACATGTTGGATTGTCCCAATTGTGCTTACTTCAGTCCGGAATTGCTTCTCTCCTTGACTAATGCTATCAAGCTTCTTGACAGCAATGACACTTGAATCTGGCAGTGTCCCTTTGAAGACCGAACCAAAACCCCCTCCGCCTAATTTCTCCGAGAAATTCTTTGTTGCATTTTGCAAGTCTCTATACCCAAAAGCAATCAGTGAACCCTCGACTGTTTTACCCATCGTGGTTCTTCTCTTCCTTCTGAGGAATACAAACAAAACAAGGCCAACAACAATAGCAACTGCCACCACAGAACCCACAACAGCCCCAATAACTACTCCCTTGTTATTCTTAGAACTTGAAAACTCAGAAGCTGCAAGCCTAAGATTGAGATTATCTCCATTAGAATCACCATCTGCAACCTGTTTTAGATTCAAAAGATCTCCAATCCAAATAGAACAGTTATTGCTATTATAAGCATAAGCAGTACAAGAGCAGTTATTCAAGCAATAAGATTCACATTCTTGACTGCTCCCAACAGCCACAGTCATTGCATTTGCAGGCAACACCATACTATTAATAGCCAAAAAGTCATCCTTCTTGCCATTGGCAAGACTAGAATTCCCACATTGCAGACTCGTATTCCTGATGCAACCACCATTATAAACCCCAGAATTCCAATCATCTTCTGACTTTGGAACAAAACCAGTTAAACAATGACAGAATGGTTGAGAATTAGTGGTGCAGCTACCAAATGAACCACAATATGCATAAACTTCACATTGAACCCTTGGTTGAGACCAAAACAAATTCCACTGCCCAGCAAGTTCTAACCAGGACTGCTGTTGAATTTGCCCTCCATCATCCATCACAAATCGAGATATAATAGAACTATTGTACAAAGAATAGGTAAAATAGTTCTCCTTTTCATTAGTAACATAACTGAAATTGTAAATATAATTCAATCTCATTTCAGGCACTAAACTAAAGATTTGGCCATTCCAAGTTCCACTAGTCCAAAAATTAACAGAATTATTCCAAAGAATGTAATATTGACTAGTTCCATTTGGGTCAAGCTCAAGAGAAAACAGACCTGGGGCAGGATCTTCCATGGTCCTCCATGAAATTAAACGAGTATATTCACCTGTAAC
Source organism: Croton setiger (assembly GCA_948099555.1). Lineage (NCBI taxonomy): Eukaryota > Viridiplantae > Streptophyta > Magnoliopsida > Malpighiales > Euphorbiaceae > Croton > Croton setiger. The sequence goes on from CANUEY010528642.1 coordinate 42,025, forward strand.
TTTGTTCAACCCAACTTTCGCACCAGGAAGCCACGTATCAGCTGGATGATCAAAACTCTGCCACAATGGATCTTTTGAAGCAGACCTATTTAAGATGAAATTCCCATTATCAAGAAGCACTGCTTCTACAGAATTTGAAGTATTACTAGATGACAAATTTGTAGACCAAATTGGGACTTTGGACTCATTAAAAAGAACTAAATTACCATTGGAAATTCTTAGCTCAGAAGCAAATCTATCAGAAACTGGAGTCGCTCTATTCGCAACCCAAACAATCGTTTGTTTGGAGACTTTATTATACCACATGCCTATGTAGTAATTTGAGGTATTACCCGGTTTGAAGAAACCCAGTTTAAAGTAACCTCCGCTAGAAAGAATGGTTTGATCACCAGACAGAGATTGAGTTGTAGTGATTCTATCAGCTGAAAGTGAGAGATGTAAATTGAGAAACAAGAATATAACAATAACAGAGAGCTTGAACCATGGAACATGGCTGATTTCCATGGCTGCCAAAGAAAAAGGAAAGGGATTTTTGTGAAGACAGAGATATTTAGAAGCAACAGAAATAATAATATATGCGATTGTGAGAGAAGTAGAGAAGAATGGGTCCTGCTGGTTGCAGGAATCATGGGTAAGAGACGAAGAAAATTGTCTGTTTGATTAGGATCCATGAAAAGTCAACAATTGGTTTGATTTGACTTCTCTTCCTCCAAATACCAAAATGCTCTCTGACGAAGGTGATAAATAAATAACTAGAATACTGATATAAGTTTCAAAATTCAATTTACTTTTAAAAAAAAAAAAACCTAAAATATATAATTTTTATTTTAGAAAAGGAATTCTGACCTAATTTGTTTTTTTTTTTTTTTGTGTATACAAATTTTTTATTCTCTAAAAAATGAAGCTTTGATTGCATACATATTTCATCTGACAATTTTTTATTATTCAACACTCTTCAAGTTTAATTGCATAATGTATTTATATTTGAATTATGAAATTTTTATTATAAGGAACAACTATATTGAATGAATACTATAAAATAAAAAATCCAACAAACTCTTTCTCCAAATCAAGTCAAAATCTCTTTGGTGAAACCAAAATTGAATTGGGATATTTAGGTCGTATATGTAAAATTACCAAAAATAATAAACGAATGTGAATGTGTACTGTAAATAAACCCAAACAGGCAAACAAAAGCGCCTTATGGGAACAAGGGCAGATGCTTATGTTTGAATTAATCAAACCTTTTACTTAATCATGCATTAATTAATTCATTAACTGTCATATGTCATGACGCATTTATTCAATAGACAATTACAATTTTAAACTCAAGCTTCAAGCAATGGATGAACAAAAGTTTTCCATAAATTTGGGCAATTTGGTAATTTACAAGTACTAGGCAGACAGGAACTTGCTGCCTGATGCTCGTGCGCACAATTAAGAAGTCAAACGAAGGATACCCGTCCTATAAATTTTCTCTCGTTTTATGAGAGACTAATGACTTGGGTTGAATTTGAAGTAAAAAATTACGATTTAATTTTAAAATCTTATAATTCGAAAAAAGAAATTGTGAAATTGAATAGTTTCAGTAAGTTTAAATATACATGCATAATTTTATCTTTTTAGTATGAAATAATATATTATTGAGTCTTGGTTTAATTTTTATCGAAAAAGTTCAAAATATAAAGACTGTATTACTCTTCAATAGAAATGGGAAATAATAAAATTTAAAAAGTTAACTAAAATCATTTGCACTGATTGGCGGTTAAGAGAGAGTGACTTGGTTTGTTTATAAAAATTTCAAGAAAGTTAAGAAAAAGTTAGTTATAGATAGATGATAATTTGATCAATTAAAAAAAGATAAGGATAATAAGAATATTTTACCAATTTAAAAAAAAATTATAAAAAGTAAGTATATATATATATATATATATATATATATA
>CANUEY010528650.1:0-20953 GCA_948099555.1 Croton setiger
AGCATTTTCAATTATGGCATGTATTAAAAACAGTTCAATGATGCAGACTGTTTGATGAGTATCAACTAGAAAATATGAGTAACAAATGAACACTGCAGAAGAATACAATATCAGACTGACATAGGAGCAGCATGGACAAAAGCAAGCATGGACAAAAAGCAAGCAAAGTGACATGAACTCCCTCAAGCTGAGCTCCGTCATATATGAATAATAAACAAAGATTTTAAACAGTTTATGGCTTTCATGCCTCACACAGTGATCTGTCTTCATCCAACAAATCAACATGAATGTCTCATTTAACAGAAAACACTATTCTGAAATGCCTTTCCTATACTGACCCTAGGCTGGAATGCAACACTACTTAAATACAAATGAAAACAACAGAACCTGGGTGGATCACCACAGAATAGCTTCAACATACAAAATATAAACATAGTAACACTCTGTTGACAGTAGAACTGAGGGCAACTGTTATTGTGAATCGATTTATAGTTCCTAACATGGGATTTTGGTATCAACAAAAAGGATCAAATGCAATGATAAACCTATTGAACCTAAAAGAAACAAACTGGACATCATGTGGACATTGAGTTAAGGTACCACCACCTTTTCTAAACTGGAATAGCTGACATGTCAAATATTTACCAACACAATCACATAAATAAGCTAATAAAAGCAGTCACACAACAACCCTAAGTTCATTCCTGGAAAACAGATTACTCATACTATCTTGACACGAAATCCAGAAACTATATGAGTTCTAATTGCAAATAACATTATAAGCAGATCAGTTCTGGAACGTACATACCACTCATTCCCTCAAGATCAGCAAGTTATGCCCATTCAAACATGTCATCATGCCCAAACTCAGAAAAATAATCAACAAGTTTAATAAACAAGAAGACTCCAGACAGCAAATGAAATTAACATTCATAGGCGATATACATTGAAACTGGCAGAAACCCAATCTTCAAAGTTAAATAAATATCGACCACACAAATCGTCATCTCGACATTCTGAACTAAAAAGAAAAAAACGAGGCATTTCAGAAACTTAAAACATGAAGAATCTGAAGAAAAACAACAGGAAAGATGAACCAGCTAGTTTGGTTCCCAAATCATGCCATTCATTTCAAATTAAAATTAAAAAAAAAACGAAAGAATACAAATTAAATGTACCTCAGATTAGCCAAAATGCCACGAAATCCAGATTCCCAAATTCCCTTACAACTCAACGATGAGTTCCAGAACAAAAAGATTACAGGCAGAAATAGGAGTTTAAATCGATTCTCAAGTTCAAATTAGATTTTGAATTGAGAATCGTTTCTTTTCTCCAAATAAAGAAAAACCTAATTCTGAAATCTCAATTTCGAAACCCCCAATTTTCCTTAAGGAAAAAACCCTAATCCCCAATTAAAAGTTGAAACCCTAAAATCCCAATTTTTGAATTACAGAAAGTAGAAAAGCTAGAATCCCTAATTCTTACAATTTTTTTCTCTCCTGGACTAGATTTCTCTTTTTGTAGGCAGAGGGCTCTGCCTCTTGCTCCTTCTCTTTTTCTGCGACGCGTGCCTGCTGCATGTTCTCTGGTTGGACACGCCGGACAGCCTCTGAAGGCCTTCTCCTCGTTTCTTTCGTTGACTTTCCCGTTCGAGAGCGACCAAGAGGAGGTCCCCCCCTTTCCTTCTTCTGATCTTCCTCTTCTTTTCTGCGGAAAACGGATTCTTTCCATCGTCATCGTTCTGCTTTTTCCTTGGATTTCGCGATTCTGTTTGATTTTGCCCTCTCTCGTCTCTTTCGTTGTTTCGGTTGAATCTTCTTTCGTCGTTTTCTTTTAAATTTTTTTTTTATTTTTCCGTGATCAAAACGACATGTCGCACGCTGCGTTTCGACCAAATGCAGTAGCTTCTTCTCCTTCCGTCGTTTCACCGTTTGGTTGAAACGACATGCCGTTTCGATCTTTAACCTTCCAGCTCATGCCTTCCCCCTAAGTATTTTCCAGAATTCTGTTTTGGCCTACAGTTCTTTTGTTCCGTCTGCAATTATACCCTTCCTTCCCTTCTTTCCTTCCCCAATTTTCCTAACTTCTTTTATTTCTTTTCAATTTAATCCTTTTTCTTACTTTTCTCCAAATTCTCTAAATTAACCCCTTCTAATTAATTTCCTCAATTAATTAAAAACTTAAACACACTACAATTAAAAATCAAAATCAAGAATAAAATATAGAACATTTGCCATTTTAATCTTAAAATTTATTTTTAAGATTAAAATAAAAAACCGTTCTTCTTTTTTCTTAATTCTTTTTCTTATATTTTTCTTTTGTAAATTGGAAAATAAATACGCACCGAAAAACATATATTTTTGCAAAAAGAAGGGAAATTTTAGGAATCTTTTAAAATGCATCAAGGATTAAAACATTGGAAATATTTTTGAGAAAGAAGAAAATTGAGCTGACTAGAATTCTGGATATCTCGAGCTTGGAGCCTTAATCATCATCGGTACTTTTTGGGGCAAAAATTAGGCGTCAACAGAAATCATACGACGTCGTCATAGTTTTAGAGTTCTAAAACTCTTATTTTCATATAAATAATCAATTCATAAAACATCAAATTCATTTACTTTAAATTTTCCACGTTTCTGACGGTTTATTGGTCGCGAGTTCCAAAATCCTAATCGGGCCTCGTTTGCATCTTCTGACTGTAAACGAGTTTAAAACATAGCTTGTTTTCATATTTTATTTCATTTCTTAACATATTCAAATCATATATTTCATAATTAAATCGATTATCCAATTAAATATGATGCATACTAAATGAAAATGCGTGTTATGCATGAAATGACGTCGAAAATGACTTGGGTTGGGTTTGGGGTGACAATATATTAGATTTGACTTTGATATCAGGGAAGATTGTAATTCTAGATCATGATGAAGCAATTTTTTTGAATGTTAATGTGTTATTAAGTGGTTGAAGGAGAAAATATTTATTGAAGAACTATTTATAATATGATACCTTAAAACCGATCATTTGGTTAGATCTGGAGCTTGTAGAGAGATAAAAAGAAGAAAACTAAGTATTTTGCTGAACTAGCTATGAGATTGTGTCTAGGATGAAGGTTGAGGACTCCTATTCATAAGGGTGTAGACAACACATAATCAGGAGCTTGGGAGCTCTTACTTTGCCTTGAAGTAAAATTGAGAAATATTCTAAATTTGGGACTCTTTAGAATACTCCAAAATAGGAGAAAACTAGATTAAAATACGAGTGAAAGATTATTGAAATTTAGATTCACTTTACAAACAGTGCCAGTGTCACCCTTTGATTGGGCTACATAGCAATAACTAGTTAGAAGAGGAAGAAGTGGCTACCACGTGTCATTGTCATTTGGCAATCAGTGACACATGCTAGCCAGCGTCTCACTAGGCAATAGGGCTGAAGTGGCAAGTGAGGTGGGGGGATAGCTGGTAGTTAGCATTGATGTGGGGTGGCTAGAGGTTCATTGGATAATGACTGGTTGTTGGAGTTGGTCGCATGGTGATCGACGAATGGTAACGGTGGCTGTAGCCACATGGAGGTACTAGCAGCTAGTGGTGGCCATGCTTAAAAGGGGCTGGCCTTAGCTGTTGAATGATTATTGGGCATTGGCTGCCACATCACAGCTTCTAGCTCGTGCTACTAATGTTGACTCTATATGCTGACTGTGTAGTTGACTTTGACTCTTAGTTTGATTGTGTTTGGTTCGATTCATTTAGGTATGGTTTGATTTGATTTATGATTATGCAACTAAAAATGAAAAGGGACGTATGGGATCGCAGAGCCGTGATGTCAAATTTTTAAAGAGGCTAGAATGACATCTGGTTTACACTTGTAGGATTAGAAAGTTGTCTGAACTAAGCTAAATAAATGTTGAACTTAAGATTGGGTTGAGGCTCAATTAGGGGTGTTAAATTTTAGTATTCACAATTTTCCCTTATCGTATGGTTGAACAGGTTTCATCTTAATAAAAATCAAAATTACAGGTGACTATCTAAAATTGTGTCACATCCTCTTGAGTCACTAGAGATGTTAAGCTTGATTGGTTGAGATGTAAGAAGGATACATTGTTGAAACTATTACCCGGAGGTTTTGAAAGATGAATTTCCTAGAGGCCTTGAAAGCAAAATGCTTGTAGGTTTTGAAATAGGATCCTATAGAGGTTTGGAATGCTAAATTCCTGGAGGTTTTAAAACTGGATTGCCTAGAGTTCTTGAAAACTAGATGCCTAGAGGACTTGAAACTAAGCTGCCCGGAGGTCTTGAAAGTCAAATGCCTGAAGGTCTTGAAACTAAGCTATCCAAAGGTCTTCGACTGTGCTATTCGGAGGTCTTTAACTATATTGCTTAGAAGGCTTCAATTTTTTTACCCAAAGGACGTTGGCTATACTGCTCGGGAGGCTTTAAACTATGTTGTCCAGTGGACTTCGATTGTATTGCTTGGGAGGTTTTAAACTATGTTACTCGGAGGACTTCAACTGTATTGCTCAGAATTCTTAGTGCAATTGTTAGTTCTAATCCACAGGGCCCAACTAACAGAGTATTAGTAATACTTACCAACCACAAGTCTTGTACCGAAATGGTATATAAAAAGATTAGGCCATAAAAAGCACAAGTCTTGTTTGTGGAACCCAAGCCTATCAAACCAAGAGTAAGCCCACATGTAGTAAACCATAGTCACTTCCCTTTAGGAAATGCCCTTTTCTATGTGGTGTTACTTTGCCGCACTTATGCGAGGGTTATTCTGTTTTGTCAATCTCAAACTCCCCTATTGACCGTCGAGATTTAAGCCAAAAATCCTAGAAAAAGGTGTTTGAATGTTTTGACCAAACGGAATCTGTGTGTGGGAAAAATAAGGGTGGAGGACATGCATTTCTGAACTTCCATTCCTTGTTGTGTTTTATCATTTCTTGTGCCATCATGTATCATTTAACCCAGTCTACTTTTTCAACCATACATTTTCTAGTTAGTTGCCAATATGGACCTCCGATTTGATATTCGAGACTGAACTCGTGACTTGAGGAAGGTTATCGAGGATAGGAGCGCTAGAGAAATTTATCGTAGCCTACTCCTCAATCCTCCAAAGTACCTTATCAAGTTATTTTACCAACGGTGTTCCATATCCAGATTATTGTAAATTTGTAAGAAGCTGCGAGATTAAAACCTGAAGCCTTAATCAAGCTATTCGAGAGACATATCCCTTTCTGAACAATGCTGAAGTGAAGATCCGGCATACCAACTATGACATCCCTAACCGGAACCATACAACATGCATGTCATCATTTTAGGCATAATGCATTTTTATGATTTTAATCACATCAGCATCATTTTGATATGAGATCTCTTACATGCTAAGAAATTATATATATAAAGTATATGAATATTTGAGTTTTAAGACTCGTAAATAGTCAGTATATGTAAAAGAGAGGATTGCTAGAGTTTTATTCAACGCGACCGATTAAACGTTGGTAGCACGAATATTTAAAAAGGAATAATTATAAAATTAAATAAAATGAAAATAAATGTAATAAAAATATGTTTGAGTTAGAATTGTATTTTTATTATTAATAATAATAATAATAATAATAATAATAATAATAATAATAATAATAATAATAATAATAATAATAATAATAATAATAATAATAATAATAATAATATTAATAATATTAATATTAATATTAATATTAATATTATGTAAAGATAATGAAGAGGAAATACATATATAGATATAAAAGCAAATATATAAATATTTATACTAATGTTATGGAACCAAAATGAAATAGGAAAAGGAAATAGAACCAAAAATGAAATGGGAAAAGGAAATAGAGAAGAGTAAAGAAATATGCATGGGACTTGTTCTTAAAAGTAAGAAGTACGAGGTGGAAAAGGTTAGAGTTGGGAATTGATATGAAGATTTAAATGGACTGAAAGAGAGGTTGAAGGGGTGTAAGAAACAAAAATAGATAGGACATGAAACTAGAAATAAAAACAGACGGAAAAAGAAAGAAAAGAGAGAAAAAAAAGGGAAAAGAAAATAGGAAGAGATAGCTCAGCTATTTCCTGTATGTCTATTAAGGAGTAAGAAGAGAATAGGAGGGAGAGTTGAGAGAAAGGGAAGCTAGAAAGCAAAGAAAACAGTAGGGTGACCAAAACAGGTGAAAGAAAAATCAGTAGAGAAAATAGAGGAAAAAATAGATAGTTATCATGCATGGGGGACTTTGGGCCTTTGGGAAAGAAATCAGAGCCAGAAGGAGGCCGAAAAATAAAGAGAAATCGCTGGAAATCGCAAGGTTACTGTTCCCCGTAGGCGGCAATGAGAGGAAGAAGACAATCAAAACGGCAGACTCTGCTGTGTCTTGAGGTTTTTTCCCCTTAGGTACCTGAATTTTGTAAAATCATAAATAAGTTCTTAAAGTTATAATTTTATGCAACTGAGTCCTTCCAGAGAACTTTTATTTGTTTTCAATTTAGTCCCTCCAAATTAAGTTCTGGCAAACTTTATTTTGGTCCATGAAGTTCTGGAGCGCTTGCAATTGAATCCTGCAGAACTTTTAATTTCTTTCAATTAGGTCCCTCCGCCTAAATTAAAGTCTATAAATTGCAAATTGATCCATGAACTCAGTGTCCGACTTCAATTGAACCGCTGAAAACTTTAAAACTTATTTAATTGAGTCCTTTTTGGTTTAATTTTGAATTTATTTTATAAATTGGACTAATTGGTTAATTAATTGAGTTAAATTGTGATAGATATTGTTAAATATAATTAATATATGATAAATTGAGATTGATAATAAACATAAATAGCATTTTTAAATGTTTTTAATATAGTAAATATATGTTAGAAGTTAAAACTCAAATGAAAAAAAAATATTCTCTAAATAAGATTAATGTAATAAAAGAGAATAAATATTAAATCATGCATTATATCTTATATGAATTTTATATGAAGAAAATTAAATATTTATATATTGAATTATATAGGAACATCTATTATAGGAGGGGAGCGGGGAAAACAACTCTAGACCCGGACTTGAGTTCGTTTGAGAGGTAAGTATAAACCTTAAGTATATTGATTGAAATGAATTGTTATTGTGAATTAATTGATTATATATTGATTAAACTATTTGGATCGGTACTAAAACCCGATCAATTGATTTCTATTGATGTTTATTATATGTTGATTGAATTTTTGGGTCGGTACTGAAGTCTGACCAATTGATTTTATTGAGATCGATTATATGATAATTAACTGTTTGGATCAGTACTGAAGACTAATCATTTGGTTATAATTGGAAATTGTGATGATTATACATATGTCATATGAATGCATTCATACAGAACTTAATAAAGGAGTTGTGATCATCTTGACCGGTATTTGCAAAATTTCATAGGCAGGACCCACGGGTCATTATATAATTTTACAGATAGGACCTACGGGTTGATATATGAATTATAAATGGACCTTCGAGTCATATAGGAATTTGTTACTGAACAGCCATATGTTAAATGTTATATGAAATTCTCAAGACAATACTTGGCTTGACTGGTCACAACATAATTAAATGGAATTATACAACATTAGCATATGCATATCAATGTGTTTTGGTTATTTTTATGAAATTGTGGTTTATTTTTTTTTAATTTGTATTATTTTAAAATTTCTTAGTATGCGACTCATCAAAATTGTAAATTTATGATTTCAAGTTCTTGACTGCAACTAACAGTGTCAGTTTCACAACGTGAAGTGTAGCACTTCACAATCTTTCTGTACGGGTTGGTCAGCTGAAACCTAGGACCTATCTTCCTTATTTTGCATCACATGTATAGTCTGGTTGTTTAGGTTTATATAGAATGTTATGTAAATATAACTTTGTGAATTTTTAATGTTATAATATAGTTTGGCACCGCGATGATCTACAATATTTTTATCACTATTTTTCAGAAAAAAAAAGGTTTAAGTCCAAATGTTGTCAGAATTTTTCTCTAAAATTAACCATAATTAATTCACATCGTTGTTTTTTCCGAGGTTAAATAGAACTATAACACATGAGATGGAATGTTGGCTACTCTCTAGTCAGTTTTTGCAATGGTAGCGTGCGAGATACCGTATGTAGCACATACTACACTGCCTGTTTCTTTTAGGACTTATGTTTTCTTGGTTAAATTCTTTTTGACATCATCTTACTTTGTTGGAACATTATCTAAACACTTAAAACATTATTATTATATCACAATTAAGTTATATTTTTCAAAGATTCAAAATTTAAAGGATATTTGCCCAACAAGCTCCTTCGTTTACTAGGCCAAATTTTGAAATTGAATCCTCAGTTGGCCAATCCTAGTTTGGGACAATTGCCTCAATCTCCTCCTCTACCTGCAATATACAAGCTGAATGGAGGAGGTCTCCTAATAACTAATGAAGATAAGTGGGTGGCCAATGACAACAATGATGTTCAGAGGAATGAGGATGATGGTAATGATTAGAGAGACTAGGAGAATGAATTATTGAGAGAGGGGAGAGGTAAAGATTTTAATAGAGGTCACTCCAATTTGGGAAGTCTTGAGGGTAGTAGCAAACTTGTGTCTAAGAGCGATAAAACAAATAAAAGATGGAATCTCAATAACGATAATGATGAGGATGCCAATAATGAAGATTGAACGGCAGGTAAAGAAAACTTTGAAAAGCCTTGACAGGAAGAGCAATTTACAAAATCTAGTTTAGTGAAGATGATGAAGGACATCCAAAAGGTTGATGTTGAAGAGGAGACTATTTAGGTGGCATCACCTTTTCTATTAAGTATAAAGAGGGCACCAAAACCTAAGGGATAAAAAGCTTCTAATTTTAAGACTATCTACTGTAACACCTCTACTTGTACTCTTATGTCATAAAACGTGTCATTTTTTTTAAAAAATTCTTAACATGTCACATAAGAACGTTTATGATATAAGTCTCCACAGAGATCCAACATATAAGCAACACAGACAAATAGGCACTATTAACATATAATAACTCTACATGTACTGCAATGACGTCCATCATGCATATAACATGCCATACCTTATTTATTATATCATATATTTGTTTAATCATAGGCATTATTAATAGATTACAAACCATATGACAAAAATCTACATGATAAGATAATTCTAATGATGAAATGCGAGAGAGAGAGAGAGAGAGAGATCCTAAGCTTCAGCTGACCGATTCTGAGGAAAGTTGACGGAACTGACGCTGTCAGTTGCCCCAAAAAAAACCTGGAATCATGTAAAAGAAATTTAATGAGTTGTGAACTCAATAAGTGCAAACTATACAATATAAACAAAGCAATAATTCATAATTACAAAATATTAAACAGAACCTGTCGTAGGCAAACCTATTTCATAGGATTCCTCTTATCCAATAAGTCACAGATACTATAATCTGTGTTACTTTACATACGATGTCGTCGTGAAATTGTGGTTCCAAAACTCTTTAAATCATATTCATAATCATATAAAAACATATCTAAATCATCTACTTTAAAATATTTCGCGTTTCCACATTTTTTGGTCGCGTGAGCCAAAAAACCCTAATTGGCTCCGTTTATGTCTTTCGACGGTGAACGAACTTAAAACATGGCTTATTTAACATCTCTAATTCATATATTACCATTTCCAAATCATATAATTCATGTTTATGTCATATTTCATATCAAACAATAATGCATTTTAATTAAAAATGCACAAAATGCATGTAATGATGTCGGAATGACGTAGGGTTTAGGTTTGGGGTGTCACATCTACTCTCGTAAAGGAAACCCTAAACATCATGTAGGGAATTACTATGAATTTATAGAGGCTAGGGGACGAATAGATGCTTTGATGTGGAAGCATGGTTTCATAAGTTGCCTTGTTGAAGTATATCTAGTTTTAAAGAGTTGGTGGGCAAGATGATACTTAAGTTTAGAGTAATCATCCATAAGAAAAAGAAAGCTTCAGATTTTAAAATGATGGTTGGAGGGGATGTTGAACATCTAGATAGTATGTGGAGCAATTTAGAGCTGTGGCAATCAAGGTTAAAAATTTGAATGTCATTGGCAGTTTAAATAATGCAATCTAATTGCCGATTCTAGGAAATAACACTCTCTATCCATGGATGAGCCTAATTCAATTCAGGAATTTTTGAATAATGCTAACAAGTATGTGATAGTAGATACTCAAAGACAGATCTTGAAGGGGTGAGGTGCAAGAAATGATGATCCTGAATCCTCTTCTAAGGGTAGGTTGCAAGATTGGCCCATAGGGAGTAGTGAGAGGGAACGGGAGAGGACCCCTCAAGGTTGAGGAAGGGGAGATAATGACAAAGATAGGTATTATGATTGTGGTCGAAAAAGAGGCCAATTCTTCACACAACCTAATGCTAGACCCTTCAAAATTCTTATGACAGTTGAAGGGTCTTATAGAGATCAGTTCTAGAGAACCTCGATATTATGGTCAAGGGGGTAGTATTCATCATTATGTCTATCACAAAACTAAGGGTTATAACATGGATGAATATAAAGCTTAGAAGAGAGAGATTGAGAGGATGGTTTAAAATGGCGACCTCAAAAACTTTGTGGATTCCTATAAAGGCCAAATGAGTGATGTTGTTGTTCGTTTTGGATTTATTACCAAAAAGATGGTGATAAAATGATTTTTGGGATGCACGTGCCGAACTAGTCGTTCTTAAAAAGTTTTATAGTCGCCACCTGCTTTCGGGACACCAATTTTAAATTTATAAAAATGACTCCGTTTTAATTTTGAGGCACTAGTAAAAGATTAGAGATCCGGGTAAGGGGGTAAGATACGACGGTTAAGCTTTACTTAAACCGCAGCCCGGTAAAAACCGGCCTCTTGGTTTGTTTAATTTCCAAAATTTAAGTTTTAATAAAAAGTCGTTGCGTGATTAAACTAACGATGTTCCTAATTGGCGTTTTTCGGTCAATTGTGAAAACAATTTCAAATACAAAAAAAAAAATAAATTGTGAAAAATAAAAGTGCGAGAAAATAAATCATCCACATCTAAACCTAATTATTCTTTCTCCATTTAGGAGAAAATAATTACAAACCAATCCTAATTAAATTACATTCTACCCGAATAAATCCCAAAACACCCCAAAGACATATAAAATAAGCATTTAAAGCATTCTTGCAAAATTACAGAAAAGTCCCTAAACTTTGAGAAATTACAAAAAGGTCATTGAATCTTCCAAAAAGCATCAAAACAATCAATAACAGCAAAAACAATCCATAGCTACACTAAAATTACCAAAAGACCCAAATCATGCAAAATTATAAAATGGTACCTGAAGTTTTACCAAATTACAAAAAGGTTCCTAATTTTTTTAAAACTACCAATCTGCCCAAAAATATACAAAAATAGCAAAACCGTCCATGAAATTTATAAAAACATGCAAATTTAACATTTTGGAACTTATCATGCGAAATTTCAATTTAGTCCCCATATTTTTCGAAAATTACAAAACTGCCCTTATGTTGTTGTTTGTTTCGGATTTGTTATCAAAAAGATAGTGATAAAAATTTGTTTGGATGCGCGTGCCGAACTAGTCGGTCTTAAAAAAGGTTTTAGAGTCGTCACCCGCTTTCGGGACACCAATTTTAATTTTCAAGAAAAATGACTCCGTTTTTAATTTTAAGGCACTGGCCAAAAATTAGAGATCTGGGGGGTAAGGTACGACGATTTAAGTTTCACTTAAATCGCCGCCGGGCAAAAACCGGCCTCTTGGTTTGTTTAATTTCCAAAATTTAAGTTTATTTTAAAAGAAAAGTCATTGCATGATTAGTTCTATCGATGTTCCTAATTGGCGTTTTCCAGTCAATTGTGAACACAATTTCAAACATAATAGCAATAAATTGCGAAAAATAAAAGTGCAAGAAAATAAATCATTCACATCTAAACCTAATTATTCTTTCTCCATTTAGGAGAAAATAATTACAAACAGGACGTAAATAAATTACATTCTACTCGAATAAATCCCAAATGAAATCCCGAACACCCAAGAAGCATATAAAATTAATATTTAAAACATGCATGTGAAATTACAGAAAAGTCCCTGAAGGTTTGGAAAATTACAGATAGGTCCTTGTATTTTTTGAAAATTAGCAATTAGGCCTAAAATAGTAAAAACGGTCCATGGATAAACTAAAATTGCCAAAAAGGACTCACATCATACCAATTTGCAAAATGATACCTAAATATGTAAACTTACCAAATGGTCCATGAATACGCAAAAATCACAAAATTAGCATCTCAAGACATGTAACAAATGCAAAAAAATCTTTCAAACTGTCTTATAGACAGATCTTAAGTAATATCTACAGGTTTGCAGAATCAACTAAAGTTACAACTGAACCAAGAATTAAAGCAGCATACGGGAACAATAATCATTGAACCAAGCTATTTCAATAGAAACTTTTAGTTCAAATCTGGCAACATCTAAAGCATATGATCATCACACCGGAGGCTTAGCTATCTAATACCAACAGCAAGAACATCACACATAACATTTTTATAATCTTTAAGACTGACTCAAGCAGATCTCTGGAAACATTTTAAAGCAACATAGCATGCATAATATGAACATATTGCAGCAAAGAATTACATATTTCAAATGCTAACTATGATTAAAGACAACAAAGGATCCAAACAGCGAGAGAAACAGTTGAAATATGAATGATAGTTTGGCAATCAAAGATTTGAAACTATGACTGGATGACATGAATTCTTACTTTGGGTTTTAAAACAAACCAGCAACAGATTCATTGAAAAAAAATCTTCCAAATTAAAGAGATTGGAAACTACATCCGAACGGGAGCAAAATATGGTAACCCGACAACAGAAAATAATGATGAATCGACATCAATTGATAGAAAATGGAAAAACCGATTTCCATTCTATGGAATTACTAACCTTAACCAATTAAAATGATAAACAGTAAACAGAAACACAGACATATATGCAATTCATTTCAGGAATCAAACAAACAAACAGAACCAAATTCAATTTGGTACGCAAACGAATCTATACATTTCGAGTTCAAGAAAATTAAAAAGAAATGAAATTATAAATACCTCAATTCAAGCTTGGATTTCAATTTACAGTATCCAACAGTATAGTTTACAGAAGCGTTCTACCAAATTTTACAGAAGAACTCAAAATCCTCACCCTCTCAGCTATCTGATTCTACCCTTTTAAACCGTTCCTAACTTCAAATCAATTTTGAAGCAGGAAATACAATTTTGAACTGTTTTCCCCAATTCCCCAATTTTACAATTTTCAAAACCTAATTGCAAAGAATAGGGAACCCTAGTTGTCAATTCCTAAAATCGAAAGGCAAACTCACTCGTCTCTCTCGAATCGAAAACCCTCCTTCTGGATTTGCTTCTGCCCCTTTTGTTAGCAGATGCCCTCCACCTCCTTCGGCCGCTTTGGCTTATCCTCTCCTTTTTTCTCGATCTTCGTCTTCAATTCCAACTCCTTCGATGTCCCTTCGGTTCACGCCTCAATCTTCGTCTCTTTTACGTTTCTGTTCCTCGAGTTTCAGTTCTCGAATGTCTCCTTTTCCTTTCTGAGTTTCTCTTTCTTTTATTTTTTTTTATTTTCCTGGCCTCAAAACGACGTCGTTTGGGTCTGTGTTCTGCGTTTTAGTTTTAATGAAACGGCATCGTTTTGGGCGGCTGAAACTAGAGAAGCTGAATTCTGAATCAAACCAATTCTGGTTTGGTTCAATTTTATTTCCTTTCTCCTCCTTTCTTCTCTTTAATTTTTTTCTCTACCCCTCTTCTTTCCTCCTTTCAATTCTATCCTTCCTTCCCTTCTTTTCTCTTTCAATTTGTTCCCTTTGCTTCTAATTTCTCCTAATTGGACCCTTTCCTTTATTTTCTTCCCAATTTCACATTTTCTTCCATTTTCTTTCATATTTCTCATTTTCTTTTCTTCTTTTTCTTTTTCTTTTCTTTCTTTTTTCCAATTCTTTTCTCTCTTTTATTATTTTTTCTCTTTTCTTCTTTTAATATTTTCCTTTTTTTTCCTTTTCTTAATTTTTTACAAAATAAGGAAAAATTAAAAATAAAATAAATGTACTTTCTTTTTCCTTAAACATTTTTCTTTTAAATTTTGGGGGTCAAAAATCGAGCGTCAACAGTTTGCCCCCACTTTGATATAAATTGTGTGAAGCACAAATTATATCAAAGTATCACTTGACGCGAAGATGAAGGTATTTACCTCATAGCATTGTTGATGAAGAGGTCATTTGTCTTCTTTGGAAGGCTTTTGTTGAAGGAATCTCTCGCTGTTGTTGAGTATTTTTCTTTGTAGAAAATCGCCCAACTATTGTTTGACGAACCTCTGACTGTTGTTTAGAGGATTTAACTAAAGAAAATCACCCACTGTTGCTTGATGAACCTCTGACTATTGTTTAGAGGATTGATCTGAATAAAACCGTCCACTGCTGTTTGACGAACGCCACACTGTTGTTTAGAGGATTTATTGAAGAAAATCGCCCACTGTGTTTGGCAGAACTCTCACTGTTGTTGAGAAAATTTTTCATCCACTGTTGTTGGAAGGTTATCTCACTGTTGTTGAGAAGTTTTTTCATCCACTGTTGTCGGAAGGTCCCTCACTGCTGTTTGAGAAACTTTTTCATCCACTGTTGTCGGAAGGGTATCTCACTGTTGTTGAGAACTTTTTTCATCCACTGTTGTCAGAAGGTCCCTCACTGTTGTTTGAGAAACTTTTTCATCCACTGTTGTCGGAAGGTCCCTCACTGTTGTTGGAGAAACTTTTTCATCCACTGTTGTTGGAAGGATCTCTCACTATTTTTGAGAAGTTCTTTCATCCACTGTCGTCGGAAGGTCCCTCACTGTTGTTTGAGAAACTTTTTCATCCACTGTTGTTGGAAGGATCTTTCATTATTGTTTAGACGCTTTAACTGTAGAAAACCACCTTAGTGATGTCTGGAAGGTCTTTGCCGGTTGAATCATTAATACATCAATTGCCTTTGGAGGAAATTCTTATTGCCTTTGAAAAATTCTATTGTAGAAACCACCTGTTGTCTTTAGAAACCGACCATTGTCTTTGGAAGGTTTAATCTCTCATTGTCTGTGAGAGAATATTGTTGTCTGAATAAACTATCCAATGTCTTTGGAAACCAACCGTTGTCTTTGGAAGGTTTAACCTCTCATTGTCTGTGAGAATTTGGTTGTCTGAATAAGTTATCCAATGACTTTGGAAACCATCCATTGTCTTTGGAAACCAACCTTTGTCTTTGGAAGGTTTAATCTCTCGTTGTCTGTGAGAGAATTTGGTTCTCTGAAAAAATTACCCGATATCTTTGGTAACCACCACTTATTTTGGGAAATCGACCATTGTCTTAGGAAGGTTTAACCTCTCGTTGTCTGTGAGAGAATCTGGTTCGGAAACCACCTTTTATCTTCAGAAACCATCTGATATCTACGGAAGGTTTAATCTCTCGCTATTTGTTGAGAGAATATGGTTGTATTAAACTATCCTTTGTCTTCGGAAACCACCCGTTATCCCCGGAAACCACCCGATATCTACGAAAGGTTTAATCTCTCGCTGTCTGTTGAGAGAATATGGTTGTTCTGAAAAAGCTATCTTTTGTCTTCGGACTCCATCCATTGTCTTTGGAAAGTCTTGACTTTTTTGTTTTTCAATGTTTGATTTCTATTTTTGATTTCTGACTCCCCTATTTCATAAGGTATTTTATTCCTGCAAAACTCAAATTCAAATATGCAAATGGATTGTCAGTCAAATGCATGTATGCATGGATTTCCAAATGCAACTCTATTCTAATGCAATGGCTCCGAGCCATGAAGCTGTCCAAGGCGGTGCAGATTTCACAATTGACTTTTCAAAAGATCCCATTTCAGGACCTGTCAAATGGCTTTTTTTGTTTCTCTCCTCATTGTGTCCATTTCTTTGACACTTATACTGAATTTATCTTCATATGCTTTTTACCTGTCGGAGCTTTCCATACCCCTAGAGCTTTCCTTATATTTCTTCTTGTGAGTTTGTTGCCCCCTGACTGGAGCAATCATTCCATTCTCTTCGTTCTAAGAGCTTCTCGGTTTTCAGAAAGGCAAACCTACTGTTCTTTTTCAAATCGGTCTTTGACCATTGGAGGGATTGTTCAACACAACACATTTCAGCATTTTTATTTTTATATCGATCTTTTCATCAGGATAATTAGTACTACTTCAAATTGTTTTAAGTCACTCAGACTCAAAAATTCGCTCATGTGTTTGAAAAGGGTTATCTGTGCGTGCACTCAGCGTTCACCGTGATGAGCTAAGAGTCACCATAGGCTTGCTTCGAAACCTAACCTCCACTTATAGTGGTTACAAATTCAAATCAAAAGGTCTTTTCTTTGGTTGTAATGGGGCCTGGCTTAGGGTTGGACAAAGCAGGACATTTTTGGCTTAGTTTGAAAGAATCACATTCTAGTGAGCTATTTGAAGCATTGCCAACTTTTGGTGGACAGTACTTCACATTTTCATTGTGTTTTATTTCTTAAGAGTTCCTTTTAACTCTTTCTCATTTCTAGCTTTATTTCTCATTTTCTTTTCTTTTACTTTCTTTTGACTTGATTTTTTCTTTTTGTTTTTCATGTTTTGATGACACTATCACTTTCACTTATCTTTCATTTCTTTGCTTCTTTATGTTTCTTAGGTCTTTTACCTATGTTATCTTTTAAAAAGGGTGATTGAGAAAGTTGTTTTTCTTTTGGCTGGCTAATTGCATGGTTCAAGAAATGACTGGTTTGCTTTGGGCTAGAATGGGCTGATTTAAAAGGCTTATTCAAATGGGTCGAATTTTTAAGCTAAATGGTTATCCCTAATTTGCCTTTATTATTTTCGAATTCACAACCCTAACCTAAGCTTTAGAAAGGTTGTGAAGCAAGTTCTAGGACTCTTAAGCTAAGCATGTGAACTCACTCACAAAAATTTAACAGTGTTTAGGCTCAAACCTCACATAACAATTCGAAGTAATGAAAATTATTCCGATGAAAACACATATATAAAAACAGAATACTGAAATTTAGCAAAAACATTGTTCAATGTTCTCAAATAAACAAGGACACTAGCAAAATCATAAAGTCTTCTCCAAATGGTCATCTTCAAGCTAGAGGTGTATTACGGAAGTCTAGAAACAGGTTGGTTCTGATGCTGGGCTTGATTTTCTCAGGATCTAGTATTTTCCCTTCCTCGATCAAATTTTGGATCTCATGCCTTAGTCTGATGCACTTGTCTGTGTTGTGCCCTGGAGTTTGGTGGAATTCATAGTAAGCATTCTTATCAAAATTGGTAGGTAATGGATTCAGAGGTGGGCGAGGATCCAAGGGTTGAAGAAGACTATGTGACTGAAGCTTTTTCAGTACTTTTGACATTGGTATAGTGAGCTTGGAAAATTTTCTCGAGGTTCTGATGGTTGCTCCGCCTATCGCTGATATCACGGGTTTGTCCTCCGAATCAAAGGATTTGTTTTCATTGACCTGGCGCTCAGCTTGCTTGTATTCTTGAACATATGGTTCAATTTTCAACTCCTTCAGTGCTTGAACAATTCCTTCTCGAACCCTAGCATTGATCTCAACTTCCAATTCAGCTTTTATTTTAGCCTTCACCTCAGCTTTCATTTCGGCTCTCATTCTTCTCATTGCGGCCTCAAACTCGCTGATGTCGGAAACCTTGTTTGAACTCTTTCTAGCCATTTCAAGTGATTGAGTACTGTAAGTGCTGAAACCTGGTGAACAAGACACTCTGATTAGTCTACTGTGGACTCTTTACCAACCCAGTCTTCTTGGCTTTAGAGGAGCTATGGTGGTTATATGGCTGCAAATTGAAAATTGTTAGTAAATGATGCATGTATGCATGCGTGGATGCATATTTACAGAAATTAAACAAACAGGATGAGTGAATTCTAATGCGTCGATTAGCTATCATGGGACATCGGTCCTTTCCCGCAACTATTTGGAGAACTTGAAAAGTTTTGTATGAGTAGGCGAGTATAGTTTAGCACAGTACATGTAGGATGTCTTTTGTTATTAACTAGCCACTTTTGGTTTTCTAGTTAATCATTTTCTCTCATTACCCTTTCTTTTTGCCTTAAGCACGATTGTCACTTAAGCAGGGTTTCATTTTTCTCTTTTTTTTTGTTTTGTTTTTTTTTTGACATTCTTTTCATTTTTTATTTGCTTTATTCTCACTCTTTTACTTCAAAAGACATCAGAAATGTAATAGCTAAAATCTCCACTTCACTAATAACAAAAGGATTTGGTTTACAACTGTTCTCAACATTGAATTGTATACAAGCTCATTACAGACTACTGTGACGTTGAGCATCGTGACTAGCTATCTTTTGAGCATGCTTTAAGCTTGTGAACTTTGATTGTGAGCGCTGATGGGCTTTGACATTGTGTCTAGGATAGGGTTATTTTGCCTGTCCTTGACAAAAGGTCTCAAGTAAAGCAACTAACTAGGGTTAGAGCCCATGGCCCATAATTGTAACCTAAATGGCTGAAAAAGAAAATCATGTTACGTGATGCATGACAGAACTATTAAAAATGGGGGAACGGGAGGTAGGAAATGCATGAACTCTACCCTTATATCGTCCACACACGAATTCGTTTGTTCAAAATTCCGACATCTAAAACTCTAGGATTTTTGGTCTAATCTCGACAGTCATCGGGGGACTTTGAGATTGTCATTTTTCTCTCGCATTTAGGATGATGATTTATAGCAACAGCACATCAAATTGGGTAAAATCCTAAATGGAAGTTACTAAGGTCGACTATATGTGGGTTAAGTCGGGTTTGACAAGTCTTGGGCTCCGTAAGCGAGGCTTCGGCTTTGGAGGCCTAACCTTTTATATACCCGAAGGTACGAGACTTACAGTTGGTAAGCATTATCCGTACTCCGACTGGTGTATCCGAACAAATTCGGAAGGCAGCAGACCGGTCGCACTAATAACCTTACCATAAGGGTGATCCGGGTAGAATGGAGATAGAAGATGATGAATTATGCAATGCAATCCTAAAATAGTTTATAAGGAAAGCAGTAAAACATACAACAAATGACCGAAATCGCCAAACGACTTTTTATTTGTTTTTGGAGTTTTTTGAAAAAATTTTAACTTAAAAGTTGAAAAGAAAACAAACCGTATAAAGTTAACCCCTAATTACAGTCAAAATTTCAGTTAATAAAAACCGGAATTTTGACTGTAAAATCCCCAGCAGAGTCGCCAAAAAACTGTTGTTGTTTGTTTTGGATTTGTTATCAAAAACATAGTGATAAAAAGTTTTTTGGATGCGCATGCCGAACTAGTCGGTCTTAAAAAAGGTTTTAGAGTCGCCACCCGCTTTCGGGACACCAATTTTAATTTTCAAGAAAAATGACTCCATTTTTAATTTTAAGGCACTGGCCAAAAATTAGAGATCCGGGTAAGGGGGTAAGGTACGACGATTTAAGTTTCACTTAAATCGCCGCCCGGCAAAAACCGGCCTTTTGGTTTGTTTAATTTCCAAAATTTAAGTTTATTTTTAAAAGAAAAGTCATTGCATGATTAGTTCTATCGATGTTCCTAATTGGCATTTTCTAGTCAATTGTGAATACAATTTCAAACACGATAGCAATAAATTGCGAAAAATAAAAGTGCAAGAAAATAAATCATTCACATCTAAACCTAATTATTCTTTCTCCATTTAGGAGAAAATAATTACAAACCGGTCCTAAATAAATTATATTCTACCCGAATAAATCCCAAATGAAATCCCGAACACCCAAGAAGCATATAAAATTAATATTTAAAACATGCATGGGAAATTACAAAAAAGTCCCTGAAGTTTTGGAAAATTACAAATAGGTCCTTGTATTTTTGAAAATTAGCAATTAGGCCTAGAATAGTAAAAACAGTCCATGGATAAACTAAAATTGCCAAAAAGGACTCACATCATACCAATTTGCAAAATGAAACCTAAATATGTAAACTTACGAAATGGTCCATTAATTCGCAAAAATCACAAAATTAGCATCTCAAGACATGCAACAAATGCAAAACAATCTTTCAAACTGTCTTATAGACAATCTTAAGTAATATCTACAGGTTTGCAGAATCAACTAAAGTTACAACTGAACCAAGAATCAAAGCAGCATACGGGAAAAATAATCATTGAATCAAGCTATTTCAATAGAAACTTTTAGTTCAAATCTAGCAACATCTAAAGCATATGATCATCACACCGGAGGCATAGCTATCTAATACCAACAGCAAGAGCATCACACATAACATTTTTATAATCTTTAAGACTGACTCAAGTAGATCTCTGGAAACATTTTAAAGCAACACAGCATGCATAACATGAACATATTGCAGCAAAGAATTACATATTTCAAAAATGCTAACTGTTAACGCTCAATTTTTGACCCCTAAAATCTAAAAGAAAAATATTCAAATTAA
Source organism: Croton setiger (assembly GCA_948099555.1). Taxonomy (NCBI): domain Eukaryota; kingdom Viridiplantae; phylum Streptophyta; class Magnoliopsida; order Malpighiales; family Euphorbiaceae; genus Croton; species Croton setiger. Next base: position 20,546 of record CANUEY010528650.1, read on the forward strand.
AAATATATTTGTCTTATTTCTAATTTTAGTTTCTTTTTATTTTGAAAAATTGAAAAAAAAAATATTAGGAAAAAAGAGAGAAAAAAAAAGAAGAAAAGAAAAATTAAAAAAAAAAGGAGAAAAAGAAAGAAAAATGAATAAAATTGAAGAAAATGATTTAATTGAAGAAAAAGAAAAGAAATGAGGAAAAATTGAAATTTAAAGTGGGAAGGAAGGATTTAATTGAAAGAGAAATAAAAGAAGTGGGGTTAAAAGTTGAATAAAAAGAAAAGGGGTAATTACTTTCGGGTCCCTGTGGTTTGGCGCAACGAACTCGTAGGTCCCTCTATTTTGGAAATTATATCATCGGGTCCCTAACTTTTGAAATATTATACTCTCAGGTCCTTCCATCCAATTCTGCCGTTAGTC
>CANUEY010528670.1:0-17967 GCA_948099555.1 Croton setiger
TATATATATATATATTATCGTTAATGATTAATTTTAAAATGATTAAAATTAACATTTAATACTACTACAAGTATGAAAATTTTTTTATATTATGAAACACACCAAATTAGAAAATTTATTTATATTATAAAACCAAGTCATGTCATATGATAGTAAAGATTTTATGATAATTGATATTTTTAATGTATGAATATATAATTTAATAATAAACGTATTTAATAATTAATAATAGTACCCATTCTTTAAAAAAAATTAATAATAGTTCCCAATTTGAATTTTTTCGTCTCTGTATTATTAAAAGAAAAAAAATTGAATATATATATATATATATATATATGTGTGTGTGTGTGATTTTTACTCAAGATCAACTCTGGTTAAGATAATTGAAAGAAAGAAAATTGGATTGTAGTTTTTGATTTGGCCTGTAACGTTACTTTCATTGGCGAGGATTTCATATTTACTTATAAGTTTTATTGAATTTTAAAGGGTGTTTCTTACAACTTGTCAAAACTTTAAAATTATAAATTCTTTATTTAAGTATTTTTAAAAACTTAGATAATAGATTATAAGTAAATTTTAACAATTCTTTAAAAGCTCAATTTTGCAGCTTTTAAAAAATCAGATTTTATTTTATTCTTATATTATTCTTATTAAAAAAAATATTTGTAATCTCATTTTTACATTTTTTTATCAATTTTTACAACCATAAGTCAATTAAAAATTAGTTTACAGAAATACTTTAACTGATTATAAACTATTTTCTAAAAGCATTTCACATATATATTTTTAATGTGATTATAATTTAAAAATTAATATTCAAACATAAATTTTAAAAATCATCCAAAGTCTCTATTTCTCATTAAAAAAAAAAATCCCTTTTCAAACTGCAAAGGAGATAAATAAAGCGCAAAAGCGTGCCTACGTGGATTATTAAAAAAAATTGAAATAAGAGGCTACGATTAAATTATTGAATAAATTATGGAAGGTCATAGCAATATATAAAAATTGAGATAGGCTCAAAAGCAGTCCAGTATATTTCTAAAACAAGTCCATTAATGTCACCCATGCTCACTCACTTTTTAGTCAAATAATCAAATGTGAATCTAAACTTTATTTTGTAACCAAAAGAGCATTAATCTTTGAAGATAAAACTGGATGGTCCTTTTAGTTAGAAAAATGCGTTTCCGGTCAATGAATTTTAAATTCGTAGCTGAATTGTCTTAAATGACATTTTATTTTCTTTTCGTGTACCTTTTAAAGGATTTATTTGATATCTTTCGGTAAAAACATTTTTCTTTTGAAATTATGACTAGAAGGGTATATATATATATAGATTGAGTGTAACGACGGTGGGTTCCAGATTTTGACATTCAATTTTAGTAGTAGTGTGAACGTAGAAGGCTGAAGGAAGGCGCAGTGGCAGTGGTAGTGGAGTAGAGTAGCTGTTATCCATAATCACCGCCCGCCAGCTGGTTTGCAAACCAAGAAGTGAATGCTTATGCTGTGAATTCTTTGCCATCTTCAACATATATATACCTTTCTACTTCTAAAAATAGAGATTTTTTTTTTCATTGAAAGTATTTCTATAAAATAAAGACTTTAGTAATTTAGGGTAGTGTAGTACCATTTTGTCCCTTATTAGTGGTTTGAGAAGGATAAAAAGTGGAAAGTGCGTTTTTTTTTCTTTGATAATTTGGTATACATGTGTTAATAAAGTGGGTGCATTCAACTTAATCTGAATCATGATTCTAAAGTAAGAAACTCCTAATAAAGAGAACATGGTTGCAACTTCAGATATAATTTCATAGATCTTTCTACATTCAAGCAATTTTCGAATAACATGTACTTGCACTTGAGTTGTAGTTACCATTAATATATGCTTCTTTTTGTTACATCTAACTCTTTGGAGTGCACCATGTTCAATTTCTTCCCCTTCATGTAATTAATTTGTTTTCTCTGTATTTCAACAATATTTATAAGAAAAACTTTTTCAATTTTGAGAAAAACTCATTTTAGAGCCAACCTTTATAAGGTCTAAAACCAAATTCAAATATGAAATTTTGTGCTAAAAAAATTCAAATATGAGGCATTGTGCTAAAATAATTCAAGATGATAATAAATGAGCCGAGCTCGAAATTTTTTAATGAACTTGCAAACTGTTTCATGAACTGTTTCGTTTGAGTATTCACGAACATGTTTAAGAGTCCTAAACGAACATGTTTACAAGACTCTAAATAAACAAGCTCGTGAATCAACTCATTTATAATGTTGGCAAATATGTGCACAAACGAAGTCCAACATTTTAATTCTTTCCCATGAAACTACATCGTTTCATCTAAATATCTTGAATCTATTAAAGTTCGAGCCGAGTTTCAAACGAGCTAACAAGTCGAGCTCCAAACGAACTTTTGAGCCAAGTTCTTAACGAGCTAACGAGTAAAATTCAAACACTTAAAAATTTAAACGAGCTGAACTCAAACATGTTCGAAAACGAGTTTGAGCTAACGAATCCTAAACGAGCTGAGATCGAGCAATGCACTGTTTGGTTCGGCTCGACTCGTTTACAACCTATAAGTTGTGCTACATAAGAAATGTTTCACACCGGAGCTGAATAGCAGATAGCTAGGATGATTTTCCATTTTTTATTAAGTCCACTTTTAAATTTTAACTTTTAATTGTATATTTTGCCACTTAAAAAAAATAAAAAAAATAAAAACCACAAACTAAAGATCCGTTCGAGAAGATGATTAGAGTTAAGGTTCTACCACTCTGCGTTTCCTTTTCTATTAGATGTATCCAAATGGTGAAATATGATACTAGTTTAAAATTCTTCTATTAGTGAATTGTTTGGTATTCTCAGAATCCCCGTCGAAACATTGAAAGTTTATTTAATGTTCTTGATTTTTAAGGTTGATTTTGGTGAACCAAAGTGATTCTTTAAATTTTTATTCTTATTTTGGTATTATGAAAAGGAAATAAAAATAAGGCATAGAGAATAAGGATATATTACTTGAAAGTCTAGAAGGTATAATTGCCAATTAACATTTTCTTTTTGAAAAGAAAAAATGAACAAATGGCAGGTGGTCTCCAGGTGTCCAAAAATGCTACGTGGCAGCTCAGGTGAGAGAGTTGCCGGAAATTATATCTTTAGCAACCAAAATATTTAAGTCCAAAAGTTGAGCAACCCAAAAAAGAAAATTAAAAATTCAGCAGCCAAAACACAAAAAGGTGGAAAAATTTAATCACGAAAAACACAATTATTTTAGTCCGTTCATAGAATAATATAGTTTTAAATTATTTTATTTTGTATGATAGGTACAAAGGAGGTGAGAAAGAGTCCAATCCTATAGACTACTTGCATATTAAATACCTTTCTCTTTCACGCCTTACTTCAGCTTCATTTTCTAACTCCCACCGCTGACGCAGGTGCTCTTATGCCTTGCTTCAAATCATTTATTTTTTAATCCAAATTACGGAATAAAAATTATTATTTTCTTAGTTTAATGAATTAAAGTTGAATTATTTAATAAAATATAATAATAAAATATTTTAAATATTCTTACCTTAAGAATTTTTAAATATAAAATTAATAATAAAATAAAAATTAAAGCTGATGTAGAGTCTAATTTTTTTCAAAAAATCAGAAAATAATTAAGTTGTCTAAATATCCTCTAAGATTGAGAAGAATTAAAGCTGATGTAGTTCTATTTACTTTTTTTTAGGCAACTCCTTTACCTTAATCATCGTTATTTTCACCCCCTTTGAGCATCTTTCATTTTCACTTAAGTTGTCATTAATTTGTGAATTTTCTTGTGCTCTCAATTCGACTCTAATCCAATCTGCCACACAAGCTTATGCTTTCAATAAATTTGGATGTAATATAGACTGAGTTTCATCAAGTATGTTCTCTTTGGCGCTAAAAGCTTGTTCCACCGCCACAGTAAACACAGGTGATGCTAAAATTTGTTTTGCAATAAGTGCCTTAGTTGGAATTGTGTTGACGTGTCGACTCAACCAATCCAAAATCGGAAACTTTGAACCATAATATTTTCACTATACTCGAAAGCAGTGGTTAAATAATTATCAAATTCAGTAATTGATATAGTACTCCTTGGTCTTTTTTGCCGACTAAGTATTAATCGGTTAGACGCTTTTATTGGTCCAGATACATCACCAGCATCACTTGCAGAATACTAGTAGAAGAATTAGATGTAGTTGAAAATTCATTAAATAATTATATAGCATAATTTTAGTTTCATTCATCACTTGATTAATATTAGCACTTTTTCAATATCAATATCTAACATATAATAATATAATTGGAATATTTCACATATAACATCAAATTTATATCCAAGATAAAAAATAAGTGCAATAAGAAAAAGAAATTGAATACTTTATAGTAAGAAATCCCTTTTTTTTTTCATTTCAAAAATACAATCTTTTAAAATATTATCACTTTCCAAATCTTTTATTTAACAAATAATATCAAAACAAGTGAGTAACAATAAATTTGTCATGAGATAATAAACTCCCCTAAAAATATATGTGGCGTCCTTAAAAACTTTTAAAGTTCAAGAATTTTTCTAAAATATCCTAACTTTATGGATATAAAATAATTTGTGGAACATTTAATATTTAAAAAAAATTACATAATAATTCTCTATATAAAAAAACTAAAATTTAGTAAATTAATGTCGAATTCCAATAAGTTGGGACATCTCTCGAAAAATAATTTGGCAAACTGTTATTACTTCTACTAAATTTAACCCACTCTCTCATTATTTAAGGATGCCCCCATAAATATTTTAAAGCATTTTTTATAAGAGTAATATGAGAATCAAGATAAGCCAAACTATCTTGCACACACTAATATGAAAAAATTTGCCACCAATATTAGGTTCACAAAGTTCTTTAAATTGAGCAATTGATACATATTAGCCGATGCATTATCAAAACCAATAGAAAATTTTTTTATTCAACTTATACTTATCTAAAATTGAATGAAACATTCTAAATATTATTAGTCGTATGTGTGTCATCTCTAACTGAAATCATACGTCATTGCATATTGTCATTATAGGCAAAACATGTTTTTACAGTTTAATTGAATAAACATTTATTTAGTAGATAAAAGTTAGTGTGGTAAATAAGGAAATTATGTACAAACATTGTAGGAATTGAATTGAAAACACATGAATAATTAAATTCTTGGAACTCGTAATTGTCAGTACACGTAAACAAGGGGATCCGCTAGAGTTTTTATTTGACGTAACCGTTTAACTTACGATGACAGAGAAAATATAAATTAATTAAAAGGAAGATAAATTGGTTTTCGGGTCGATAAAATTTTTTTACTTCGGAATTTAAATTTTACGATAACGTCGTAAAATTTCAGTTTCACCGATAGAGGCGAGGTATCGGAGCAGTAGATTAAAGAGAAAAGTGTTAGTTTGATTTGAAGAAATTATATTATTTTTATTTATTGATGTCATATTTTGTTAAATTTGGATCCAATTAACATATAATGGTTCTAACCGCTAATTCTTGCTCTCTAATTTAAAAATAGTTACGGTTCGTTCCGGCTAATTCAACCGCTGGTTACGACTAATTATTACTCCAAAATAATTACGGTTTTAGTATTTTAGAAACTAGAACTGAATCGTATTACCACGGTTTCAAATCGATGATTCTAATAGTTAGAACCGGTTTTGGCCACCCCTACATGCTGAGAAAACTCTAATTTAAATCTCAAAATGTAAGATACACGAGTTAATATTTCATACCAAAACAAATCAAGATTTTACAATAAACTACTTTTTTTTTTTTGAATTTAAGAAACTACTTGTGCTGTGTTATTTTTGTATTCTAAATTTATGTTTACATTGAATAATAAATAAGGAATTAACCTTATTTATCTATTGTATATTAGATACAATTTTGATTGAGATATAATTACTTAAATTTGTATATTAAAAAGAAGAACCAAATTGAAATTGGGTTTGTGCATAGCGATGGGATGGCAATGGGAGAGGGCAGCGGGACATATGGCTTTGCGTTGCAATGAGCCTATAGGATCGACTGTCATTTTCTTGTTTGTCTTTTCATACATCCAATCAATCAAACATTTATTGATAATATACTATTTTATGTCTAAGTTAAGAATCTTGATTTTCTTGAATTCTTTCTGTTTTTCTATTGTTAAGTGAGCTTCAAGTTGCATTTTATTTAAATTAAAACGTGATAATTAAAAGCATCCTTGACCTTTTAAACCATTGAATTTTCTGCCCCCAACTCTCTTTAATTTTCATTAATGGAATTAAGGAACAGCTGAAAGTAGCAAGTCCTCAGGCAGGCTGCCCATCAGATTTCCATTACTATTTAGGCTGATTCTCTTTTGGATTAATGACACCACAATCGCTGCACCAAGCTCTAACCGCTCATGGAGATCGCCTCTATCAGCTGCAAATTGAGGACCCTTAATTCAGCTTCTTCAACAGTCAACCTGCATGGAAAGTTTTGCAAACCCACCGCCGTTGCCTCTCCGCTCCAGCCAAATAACAATAATCTAAATTTGCAGATTGAGGAACTGCCGCATCTGAATTTAACTTGACACACCTAGACACCGGCGATACCCAAGTAGCTGGACTTCTAGGAACCGAAGTTCTGACTGGGATCTGCTATTAACCTCCCGATACTCACCATATAAATTCTGGCCTAAATCAAGAGTTTGCAACTCAGACCTCCAATAATTTTAGAAAATCCAAAAAGTTCGAGAAGTCCACGTAGACCATAATAACATAGCTGCAATTTCTTTACACTCCTTACAATCCAACTCAAAAAAATAATGCAACCATTCATTCAAAGAAGGGGATATTGCAGGAACCTCTAAACGAAGAGGTGATATTCGCCATAACTGTCTAGCATATGAGCAATCTAAAAATAGATAGGAAATAATTTCCTGAAACATCAATCTCCCACATTTTTGTGTTTTGAAATTCCACAACCCAATAGAAGGGGAAAAAAGATTAATTCAAAAAGGGGATAATACTTTTTTTGAATTATATAAAAGTAAAAGTACAAAGAACAACAAAAGATTAGCTTATATTACAAAACAGAACTTCAAAATCTAGAGTAGGTGGCTAAAAGACTGTACAAGAATACAGGAATCATGATCAGGACTGGTGGTTATCTGCATCTGAGCTATACCCAGTAGGAGTTGCAGGCGTTGTTGGGCTTGAAGAGCTGCTCAAGCTTCCATTTTCTTTGCTCTTTGAAGCGATTGCAGCAGCTGATCTGATAAGGCTCTTAAAAATCTTGATTTTGATTTGGCCCCTCTTTGGTGGGGTTGTCCGTTGTTGAGTTTTAGAAGATTTGGATCCCATAATTTCCATTTTGCAGAGAATTCAACAATAAAAAAAAAAAAAAACAGAGCAAGGAAGAAGAAGGAGACAGAGTGGGAGACAGTTTTTTATTTGTAGGAGAAATTTGCTTTGTGGCTTTGGTTTGTTGTGAAGAAGACATTAGAATAATTGCTTACTTATATAGAGAAAAATTTAAAAAAAAAAAAAAAAAGAGTTGAAGAGAGCATCTGCCAAACTCAGTTCCTTGCTTGGCAAGATTGTAACTGAGTCAAGATCCAGATTATTCCAAAAAAATTAATCAAATTTAGTCATAGTCTAGTTCTACTTCAAACAGTCAAAGTAGATATATAATACTAATAGTAGTAGTATGTATTTGTTCATACCATAAATATACTAAGGTGTAGTATTAATTTATAGAGAGGGAGAATCTGAGTCAATTGCTACTGATTTAGTGATAATAACAACTTCAAATTACACATCACTGCTTGTGTAATTTTTCTCTTGTTCAAAATGCTTCTATTATTAACATCAAACCCACAAAGTAATTTTGCAAAAAAAAAAAAAAAAGAAATTTAAATTATCATTAGAACATATATGATTGATTTAGGTTCAAATACAAAAAATAGGTTCAAATACAAAAAAAATTAAAATTTTAAATTTGGACGTCAAATAGGGTGTTTGTATACTGTATTTGCGAATTTTAGTCTTTTGGATTTAAGATTTTAGATTTAACGTTCAAATTTTTCATTAATAGTTCGCATAAAAGGTATGCGAATTCTCTTCAAATATACACGTTCAAAATTATAACACTCTACTTGAAAATCATCCATTGATTTAAGTTACAAATAATAATATACTATAGTAATATGTTTACTTATAATTAAATTTATAAAAGATAAAGGGTAGTTTTATTTAGTACAATTTAATATTTATTTTTAGAAAATTATAATTTTGTACTTCAATTTTGTCTCCTTATTTTTCAAAATATAGTATTTTGTCCTTGTATTTTAATAAAATTATACAATACAACCTTTCCGTCTTTTTTCAGTTAAAGTAATAGTAAAACGATCAAAATATAATTTTACGGATTCTTATAAAAAAAACTCAAGAAATGAAAGACCTTATTGGACTTTGGCAAAACTCCTTCGTCTTCTTTACCAAAAACCCTAAATTCTAAGCCTCCTCGCCATTTCTACCCACAATTGAGCTGTAAAACCAAAACAAGATGTTGATGATACCAGCTCGAATCATAGACCGTCATGGATTAAATTAACTGATGATGGTTGGAGGTCTCAAAAGGTTTTTTTGCTTTGATAAAAGATGGGTTAAGCGGGAAGAGGTATTTGGAGTCATTCGAAATGCATGGATGGTTAATACTAGAGAATCTGCCCTTTATCAATTACATTCCAAACTCAAGAAGTGTCACCAGCAGCTGCTCCAATGGGTGAGAGCTAATCCAACAAATTCTAGCAAGAAAATTGCTAGCAGTAAAGAGGAATTGGCAGATTTGAAGAATAGGCCCTCATATCTAGCGGAGGAAGTTAGGAAGAAAGAAAGAGAGCTTATTGAAGCCGGTTATGATAAAGAATTATATTGGACTCAAAAATCTCGTAAGAGCTGGTTATTGCTTGGGGATAAAAATACCTCATACTTCCATAATCAAGTGAATCATAGAAGGAGAGTTAATAAGCTGGTGGGTATTCAGGATGAAGCTGGGAGCTGGGTGACTAGGAAGAGTGAAACAATTAGGGTGATTTTGCATTATTATTCCAATATTTATAAATCCTCTAATAACAATATTGTTGATCTTTCAGATTGGAGGATTCCTTCTAAAGTCACACCTACTATGAATGATGCATTGGTGGCCCCAGTCCTAGAGGAGGAAATTACAGCAGCGGCTTTTTTATCAATCCGGATAAAGCTCCGGGAGAAGACGTTATAACTTGGAACTTTTATTCAATCTTATTGGGATGTTATAGAATTTGATATTTTTAAGGTTGTTAAAGGTTTTTTTGAGATGGGGTGATGCTTAAAAATATGAATCATACAATTCATCCCAAAAGTGCACTATGTTCGAACTGTGAAAGATCTTCGGCCTATTGGGCTATGTAATGTGAATTATAAAACAATTTCTAAGATCCTTACAGCTAGAATACATAATATTATTAGTTATATCATTTTAAAAAATCAAAGTGGTTTTATTAAAGGAAGACTTATAACTAATAATATTCTTGTGGCTCTTGAAATCATCCATTACTTGTCCAATAAGAGAGGGGGTGCTTCTTCTGATTTTGCCTTAAAACTTGATGAGCAAAGCTTATGAATGTGTGGAGTGAGGTTTTTTGGAGGCTATGATGTTATATTTGGGTTTTCACAGTATGTGGGCGAAATGGATTATGGCTTGTGTTTCCAGTGTCTCCTTCTCAATCAAAATTAATGGTGACAGACATGGGTTTATCACACCCACGAGGGGGATTAGACAAGAAGATCCTATTTCACCGCTGTTATTCTTAATTTGTACGGAAGGCTTAACTGCCTTGATTAATAAAACGGTGGAGAGTAGGGAGCTGTCAGGTGTCAAATTGAACAGATATTGCCCTTTAGTCTCTCATCTTATGTTTGCAGATGATTCATTGCTCTTTGGGAGAGCTTCACAATAGGAAATTACAAATCTGCAACATGTGTATGCAAATGAGCGTAGGCAAAGTATCAACCTGGCTAAGTCAGCGATTGTTTTGTCTAAAAAACACCCCTCAGAACATCAGGCTTTCTCTAACTAACAGGCTTGGGATTTCGGCCATTGATGTGCTTACCTCGCTTACCCACTACTGTCAAAAAGTCCAAGAAGGAGGCTTTCATTCATAGTCAAGAGAGAGTCAGAGCTCGATTAAAGGGGTGGAAAGAAAGATTCCTCTTTCATGCAGGAAGGGAAAGTCTCATTAAAGTTGTGGTGTCAGCCATTCCGTTCTTCACTTTCTCATGTTTTAAACTGCCTAAGTTGCTGACGGATGAAATTAATGCTTCAATTCGGCAATTCTGGTGGGAGCAGAAGGATGATGAGCATAAAATGTGCTGGATTGCAAACACAAAAAAGATGGTGGCCTTGGCTTCGTGAATGGGAAGCAATGAACTTAGTTTTATTGGCCAAATTCCCTTTTGGCGAGAGTTCTTAGAGGCAGGTACTATCCCCATTCTCATTTTCTTCATGTTGCATGTCATTATTCTAGTTCATGGGGTTGGAAAAGCATAATTAAAGGTAGGTATGTGCTACAAAGGGGCCTTAGATGGAAAATTAGAAATGGGAGATACGTGAATTGCTTTGCAGATGCGTGGATTTCTAAGGATTTTCCATTTGTGCCTGTTTAGAAACAAAATAGGGACTCAAATTTGTTCTGGGTTCATCTACCCATTAATTGGGGAAGAAGGGAATGGGATACAGACAAACTATTAGGCTATTTTAAGTCCTATTGCTAATTCAAACCAAGCTGATAGACTGGTATGGCATCACACTAAGGATGGCATTTATTATGTCCATTCTGGACATAGAGAGGCACTGAAAATTTTGAGAAATGGCCAGCATGCTCAGTCTCAAAGTTCTAGTTTCATGGCTGGGTACATGGAAATTGTAAGTTCCTAGGAAGCTTCAAATGTTTATTTGGAGATTTCTTCAAAAGGGCCAGCCAGCTAATTCAAACCTTTGTAAAAGGCTGCAAAATTTTCATATTAATTGTTTAATGCGTGGAGAAGAAGAAGACGAAGAGCACTTACTTTTTTCTTGTCCTTTTGCCAAATCTGAGTGGTTTTTTTCTCCACTTGGCTTAAGAACAGATGGGATAAGAGGGAATTCACCACCACATTTGTGGAATTCATTCTTAGCTACTATTAAACAACGTGGTGGGGGTGAGCAATTGTTAGAAATAGACATCTTTATTTTGTGGTACTTATGGAAGGCACAGAATGATAAAATTTTTAATCAAAAACTTGGAATGCTCATGAAATTTGTAATTTAGCTTTGCAGCATTTACATGAGTTTGATCAGATTGAGCATAAGGATTCTGGTCATCGGTTGTGCCCCTGAATGACAAGGCCGAATACAGGTATATTGCATCCTTGGATTCCTCCACCTATCTCATGCCTAAAGCTCAATGTTGATGGAGCTGTATGTAAAGTGAAGAAGCTAGGCGCAATTGCAGTAATAGATGCAGCAAGGTGGTGGATTGGGAAGTACATCAATTTCAATGGATTACTGACCCAATGGTTCTAGAAGGACTTGCTGTTAAAGCCACTATTGAGATGATCCAAAGCATTCTTGGCCGGAGTGTATTATTGAAATGGATGTAAAATCAATTGCAGATGCTATAAATGGAAGTCAACAGGTCAGCTATCACTTGCAGGACCTGATTTGTGATATTAAATCACTCCTTTGAAACTGCGCCTCTGTTTGCTGTATGTATAGCCCAAGATCTTGTAATACTTTAGCTCATGGCCTTGCAAGAGCATCCTTGGATTTGTGTTTTGCTTGTAACAGGATGGCTCAAATGCAATTCATTTCTTGTACTCTCAGCTTTTTTTTTTTTTTTTTTTTTTGATAAATGAAACATATCTATGTTAAAAAAAAAACAAATAATGATTTATTTTACCCACAATCTTATTTTTAAAAAATTTAAAAATCATTTTTGCTTTTAAAAAGACCCTTTATGTAATAACCTTGGAAGTCAATATATAGGCGGCCTTATCTTCGATTGTTGAAAGGTCTATTTCATGAACAAATTAAATTACAAATTGATGTTTGCAATCAATTCAATTGCTAAAATTCCATTATATAAAACAAAAAATCATTTATTTTTCAATTATATATAACAATGCTATTTTTGAAATTGCCTAGAAAAGGAGCATACCACTATCCTAATGATCTCTAGATCATCAAATCTGTATCCATCTTCCACGTTACTTTTCAATAGCCCTTATTATAGTTTTTGAGATATGAAAAAGGTATATATAAAAATTCGGTATCATTTTGGAAAAATAAACACACAAATGACGTTTTTACTAGATTTTAATAGCATTTTTCGTCATTTTGTTTAAAAAAATGGATACTATACATATTTGTACAAACATGTATAATAGTTTTACAACAATAAAATATTTGTATAATACTTATACAATAAAGATAAAAAAACTGTAAAAATAAGTTTGAATTTTTTATGTTTGTACAACAATAATACTACAATTGTATAAAAATTATATAATAATTATCCATGTTTTTTTCTTTTTAATTTGAGATTTTTTGGTTAAATAAATTAATCTAAGTTTTTTTTAAAATAAATTAATCAAGTGTTTTTTTTTCTTTAAGCTATCATTTTTGCCAATTTTTTTTTTTAAGAATGAAACTCTTTTCTTAATTATTTTAATTATGGGTATCATTTTCCTATAAACCCCTTTTAAAAATGATCAATAAAGAGCAATTATAATAGGTTCGAATTGAGAAGTAACAAGTTCTCTATTTTATTAGGAAGATTACAGTTTTATTTAATGTATATTTTTTCCTATATTTTTTGAAATAAAATTTTTTTATCATTGAGTTTTGTGTTTGTTTGCCGTTTTTATCCTTTTGTAAATTTTACAACATATTTTATTAAATTCTTTAAAAAACTACATTATTACCCTTTATTATGGCTTAGTGAGAAACTTCTGAACTATATTGCAAATTTATAAAATTAATTAAAAATAAAAAATATAAAGGAAAATGAAGAAATAAGCAAGTAGCCCAACGTAGATGCAACAGCCATTTGACTGCACCACTGCCGATTATGACCACCAAAAGCAAGCTCGGGAGCTGGTGAACTTCCTGATCAATAGAAACACCACGAACAACAACCTAAAAGTGGAGTTAGCGGGTCGATAAATCTCGAGTCCAGTCGGTTCAATTTTCAGTAACTAATCCCGCAGATAATTGCATCTATCTGAGTTGAAGGTGGTTTGCATTTGGTCCGTCGTGGTCGGAATGAAGGACGTCAATGAGGACTTGGAGACGAAATTGCATCAGTGACCATGGTAGCATCGAAACCTCCCTATCTTAGATTCTCAACTTTTTGTTCACCGTACTTTGCTATTTGAGTATTAGAAAACTCGTCGAAGAACCAGACACAACTATTCAATCGTAGTATTCCATGAACTTGAGAAGAGACTTGAATAAGTATAATTATGGCTATTTAGAAATGGAAAGTTTTAGCTAAATCTTTTCAAAGTATCGCGTTGAAGAAGCCAAAGCCGATGTGTTTATATTTCATTTCTCAAAAAGTGTACTCTAAAATAATACTTAAGTGGAGCTTTTAGAAAAAGGGGTGCGAAAAAGTGTCCTTATCAAATAAAAAGACCAATCTTGTTGAGGTAAATCAATAATTAAGAAATATTCAAGTCTTTTTCTTTCTTTGTTGACTAAATTATCATTTAGTCCCTATAATTTGGATATATTAGATAATTTATCCCATCTATTTTGAATATTATACTTTCTAGCCCATATTTTTTGTGATCAATAAATATTTTGGTCATTCTATAAAAAAAACTGTTAAAGTACTAAATTGAAATTTTTTATAAGCATCATATTGTATATTTTTATAAGGCACAAAATTTAAATTGTCCAAACCTAAAATCCAACTTCCATTTTTGACAACAAATGGAGCAAGTGAGTATACCAAATTGAATATGTATTTATAATATGTATTTATTTTCAACATTCAATCACCCGAAAGTTTCAAAATATGTGATTGAAAAAAAGGGGTTTAGAGAGCTAAAATATCGCCAAAATTTTGACTGACGAGTGCAGAGTGCTCCGACAATCGATCGAGGCGCAGTTGGTGGCATTGAATTTGTCTTGCAATCAGATTTCCAACCATCCAACGGGTGTCATCATCAGAGTTCGGAGATGGTGATAACAGCCGATCAAAGTTTTTGGTTTTAGAAACAAAATTTTGGCTGAAACTTTGATTGACCGCCATCCTCACTTCCGAGCTTCGATGATGACTCGCTCTAGATGGTTAGAAAGACAAATATACTATATGGTGTTTATAAAAATTTTTAGTTCAATACTTTAACAATTTTTTGACAAGATGAGTAAAGTGTTTAACGATTATAAAATACCAGAATTAAAAAATATAATATATCCTAAATAATAAATTATAATTTACTCTTCTTTGTTAGCCATAGGCACCAAATTGCCCAAAACACCCACACTGATGGCTTTTTCTGGGTAATTTCAATTCCAGATAATTATCTTGAATTGTTTTCAAAGTTGCCTTTTAAGGATAATTATCTCCTCACCACCTCAATTTATATAATATTAATATTTAGTCCATTTATTATGAGAATATGATTAAAACATTGAATTTTATTGCATAGAAACTAAATTGTCCTTCTGTCTGAAATCCGAAAAATATTGTCATAATTTAGATAGTTTTACTTTTACATATTTTTTCAAAATATCTAAATTAGTAGAATATAATTTTTTAGCTACACGGAAATGAAATACATAAAACTTTTATTCTGGAATTAAATAGTACTATATAAAATAAAGGTATTAAATAAATTTTTCAGCCAATTTTAGCATCAAATCCAAAAGAAATATATATAATTTAGCATTTTTATGTTTTTCATTGACGAGGTTATTGAAATTGGGGCTAAATTGCTCTTAAAAGACATTATTAGTAGCTAAATGTAAATGCATAATTCAGTAGTAATTTTCTTATTCATCAAATTCATATGCCATTAACAGCAAATGTAAAAGAATTATAACAAGAAACTTACATTCCATTAGGCAAACAAAAAACCCATTGCCATTAATTAAACAGAGAAATAAAACTACAAACCAACAAATAAACACAAACATATGAAACCCATATGTATCATCTCCTCTTTAAAACCTCAGAAATGATAAAATGGAAACTTTTGGCAAGCCTCTAATCAATACAAAAATACCCTGACTGGACTTACAATAAATCCCCTCCAAAACTAACTGAAATATGTAGTTTTGCAGAGATGTTGAAATTATTAACATTTGGAGCCATAAAAGTGGCATAGATTGGATTTAATGAGGAGTAGGACTTGGCAGTGGCGTTGCAGGGGAAGAACAACCGTTCTCATCTCCGCCGCCGCCTCCGCCGTTTTTGTGGTTTCCTCCAGCCTTAGAGGCAGCAGCAACAACAGCCTTCGCCAAGCTCTCAAAGATATGAGCTTTGACTCCCCCTCTCTTTGGGAGTGGAGGGAAACTTGTGTTCTTGCTCTTTGCTGGACCAGAACAATCAATTTGCATCACCACCATTAATTAGTCTTGCAACAAAATTTTAACAAAAACACATACAGAATACAGAGTAAATCAAAGTCAAAGACAAGTTTAAACCCAAAAAAGAATTCAAGAAAATTTTATGAATAGAGAAAGCCTAAGAAACCCACAAAAGTTTTCTAATGAATTTTCAAGAAAGGAAGAAATTAAATTGAGAACAGCAAAAGGAAGCGAAAGAGAAGAGATTTTTGTTGAGTGGGAAAATAAAGAGAGCAAGTTTTGAAGAAATTTTGAAGGGAGAAAGGCCCCCAAGAGGGGCTTTTTTTGAAGTAAATGGTGTATTTGGAAATGAAGTATGGTGATGCTTTTTATAGGCAAATAAAGTGATGAAAGGGCACTCGTTGTGGAGTAGTGAACAACTTAGAAATTATCCCGTTTCAATATTTGCCGTTGGATTTAGAATTGGATGGCTATTGATTGGATTTGACATTTTAATTCATACCTTGTTTGTGGAATTATCAAGTAGTGGTTTCCTAGTTAGTTCTTAATTTAGGTGATTGTTAGCTTGTAAACCACGGAGGCAGCTTTAAGCTCACTTCTTATTAGCAAGTAAATGATAATTATTTGACCCTCCACACTAAACCGTGTTAATCTATCGGGTTCCTACCGGGTGGGGTTGATAGGTTAGTTTTTCAACTCCATAATTATGGTTAATTATAATTTAATCTCTAAATTTTGGTATATTCTTTTTTAGTACAAAAAGTGAAAGTTTTAAGATAAAAACTATACAGGACACATTCTACTCAGTAAGACTCCTAGAATATCATTTTGGACTAGTTGTCTAAGTTCTGTTATGAGCATACCCAATGTAAGATAAGCCAGTGCTTGGTTATGTCCCTGTCATGTGAGCCAGTCTGCCATCTGTTAGCTTACATGTATGCATGGTAGATTTCTACTTCCCAGTCCCACTTGAGCATCTCCTTTATATTTGCTAAGATAGAGCCATCGACTGTGCATGTGAGGGTCAATTGAGAGAGGGCTCGGACTAGCGAGTGACTATCCACTTCCATTTGTATTTTTCTAAAGCCCAGACTCCATGTTAATCTCAGTCACAAAGTCAAGCCCTATGCCTCCGCTC
Organism: Croton setiger; assembly: GCA_948099555.1. Taxonomy (NCBI): domain Eukaryota; kingdom Viridiplantae; phylum Streptophyta; class Magnoliopsida; order Malpighiales; family Euphorbiaceae; genus Croton; species Croton setiger. The sequence goes on from CANUEY010528670.1 coordinate 16,781, forward strand.
TAAAGATTGAGCATATTCCAGATTAGCCGAAAAGCCCTTGATCCAGCATCCCCACTGATCATGTAGAAACCCTCTTACGCTTGCTTCTCCTGTTGCATTCCAAACACTACCATCAAAATTAAGTTTAATCCAACCAGGTTTGGGAAGTTGTAATGTAATATACCTCTCAATCCTTCTTTTCTTAGACCACAATTCATTGCTTTCTGGGGAGACCTAAAGGATGCTCTGCACATATCTCACAATAATGTTAGTTGGGTTGTGGGGAGGACTCTTGCTTTGGAACATTGTAGCATTCCTCTGCAGCCACAAGAACTAACAAGTGACCCCAAATGTGATATTCCAATGTACGTTCCCATTTCCCCAATCTGATGAGAGATTATCATCCAGTCATTCTGACGCTTCCATATTAAAAAAATGACTTATCCGCCGGGGGCGGACTGATATGGACCATATCGAGGTAGCTAGAAAGCAATCACGGAGGACCATGCATAGTGGTTTCAGGTGCTAACCCACATATGGAGCAAAGAGCATTCTGGGTCATTCCACGTTTGCATCTTACATAGTTTGTCATAAGTTTCTGGTGCAAAGCAATCCAGAGGAAAACTCAAATCTTCTCAGGGTCTTTCCACTGCTAGATTCGGTTTCATAATAGATTTCGGTATATTAGACAATTCAATCGATTGATTTTCAATATTAATTTTTGGGTCCATCTATTTTGTTATTATCAGATTTTTTAGTTCTTCTGTCTTTAAAAATTATTAATATGTGAATGACCAACGGGAGAGGAACCAAAAATTTATGTTTGGAAAGACCGACTTAATGTATTTTATATTCTTGATTGTTTAACATACTTCTATGACATGAAAACTATAACATCAATAATTCAAATAAATTTGTATTGATCCGGCGAAAATAAAATATTAATGTGACACCCCTGACCAAAAACATGTCTTTTTGACGTCATTTCACGCATTTCATGCATTTTTATTTAAATGCATCAGAGTATAACATGCTATATGACATTTACATGAAATAATTGATTTGAGAAATGATTATAAATGAGTTAAAAATGATAAACAAGAGTGGTTTTAAGTTCGTTTATCGTCGAAAGACATAAACGGAGCCAATTAGGGTTTTGGCTCGTGTGACCGAAAAATGTCGGAAACGCGCAATATTTTAAAGTAAAT
>CANUEY010528686.1:0-26759 GCA_948099555.1 Croton setiger
TAACTCTTAACGAATTGATTAAAAAGGGAATATTTACTATCGAGCCTCTACGTTTGTCAGTAAAAAATGATGGACAATTTATTTTGTATCAAACGGTAGGTATTTTATTAGTTCATAAGAACAAACAAAAAATTAATCAAGAATACAGAGAAAAAATCTATATTGACAAAAAGCATTTTACCCACCCTATTGAAAGACATCAAAGTTTAATGGGAAATAGAGATATGCTTATAGTTTGTATGAAGATGATGACTAATAGCATTATCTCAAAAATATATAAGAAAAGTTGGTGGTTGACATTCTATCCAAATTAGCTACTCATGGAATTTGCTTTAGGCATTAAATGGAAAACCAAACATTTTTTTAAAATTAAAACTTTTTTTTTCGGAAATAGTATAAAAAACATTTAAAATGAGTAATAACTATTTAAAAATTTTCCAAATATTTCGACCATTAAATGGTCCAATAATAGAAGCATACGTTGTCATTATTATTGAAACGCTAATTATTGATTTATCTTATCCATAACAAGGTGAGTCTTGAGTTGCGTTAGCAACAACTTTTAAAATAATTTAATATCAAATGCTATTTTTTTCATAAAATAATTTTTGAGATAGCTTTTAACTGATTAAGAAGCATTTTATCAAAAGCTAACTCTTATAGCTTTTAGCGTTTCATAAACAATTATTACAAACAGTTAACAATTATTCAAACAGTTAAATACTATTTAAACAACTAGTTTCACCAAACATAAACGTGAAGCCAAAGAGGTTGCCATTGAAGCCAAAGAGGTTGCCATTGAGGTTCAAGACAGAAACGTGAAGGTAGAGATGTTTTCAGCAAGTTTCAGTGAGAAATGTAAAGGTCTTATTGAATGAAAATTGATGTTGTTGGGAGTTTGGGTGGAATATCACCTGTAAAAGCAGGGTTACCAAAAATCAGTCATAAACTGAGTGTATAACCTTTGTAAACTTGTAAAAGTTTGAAATGTTGTTTTACCTAATATTTTCATGTTTTGGGCTCTTTTGGTTAATCTTTCTTTTTTGGCTATTTTTAATATGTTCAACTTTTTGTTTGTTTGAGGGTAAATTGAAATCGAAACTCACTCAAAAAGCAATTGTGAATGCTATAAACTTTCAAAAACCTGTGTGTTTTTGTCTATTGCATTATTAGCTTTCTCAAAACTTTTGTGAATTTAATGATTTTTATCTATCTCTTTCGGTGAATTTTCATGTACATGTTATTGAAAACAATAATTACAATTTTGTCTCCATATTTTTATATAATCTATATTTATACCTTTATATATTTTAAAATGAACATTTTCATCCCTGCACTTTATTACCATCAAACAATTTTGTCATTCCGTTAATTTTTAACAAACTTTCCGTTAAATTTGTTTCAAAATGACAATATTACAATTTTTTTGGACTTATTGGTAATATTTGGGCTAAAGTGTTATTTAATAATTTTAATTTTTTTTAAAAAAGGAAAAACTGAAATGATTGAAACGCTAAAATTGACATTCGCATCTAACCCAACCTTTCACAGTCGTCTGTTTCACGACCGTTCTCCGCCATCAAACCATTGACCAACACCACTAGTCATTGAGCTTCTAACAAGTCTTCCGGTGACAACAAAAGGTTTGCTTAAAATCCAAAGAATGTTGTGTTGTATTTCTAGAAACTGGACTAGGGAGGTTTTGAATGAACGAAGCAAGAATCGAAATCAATTTATAGTTGATCGACTAACGATCTACAGGTTTCTCGTTCGAAGTCAGCAGCAGTCTCGGACCTGAACCCTAATTTAGTTTGGCTTTTTGAACTAAGCTTGTATGTTTGGACTTTGTTATAATCCTAATAATTTACTTAAAAATATCTTTTGAATAATAGAATTATTCTCAGAAAATGTCTTCATGTAGCCAGAGAGTTCCTTATGACTTAAGAAAAAGAACCAAACAGTTTCTGATTGCTTAATTGGGCTCAATCTTTAAGGAACTCAATTTGTTCATATCAATGTTTGTCATCTTCTAATGATTTGTTATTATTAATTGAAAATGGAATTTATTCTCTACCTTTTATAATGTGGGTGTGAACATAAATACAAAAATAACTCCCAACTTACAACTTTTAGTTCTACCAATATACAATGATGATGCTGATGGCGAAAGATCCATCCAAGGTGGAAGGTAAGAATTCAGCAATTTTGAGTTAGTAGAGAAATTTTTATTTGGTTTGATTTTATATTTGTAATTGTTAGAGTATTTAGATTTTAAGATTATGTTTATTAATAATACAAACAATTAAATGCTATTCAAATAACATCCTAACAATTATATAAGTTAATACAATTGAGACTTCTGCTAAAAATTTTGATTTTAATAATTTATATCACAAAACGCGTCAAAAAGTATGAAAAATTCATATACTTCAAACTGTTTGAAGAAATGCCTCAGTGAAAAGTTACCCCCTACAAATAACATCAAGTTGTTGCTATACTACAGTAAAACATGGAACAACATAAATTAAATAGATTAGAAATTTGAAGGCATTGTTTTACAAAAAGAGATTGCAATTTTTAAGCATTGCTATCAATCATATACACACAAATAAAAATCAAATAAAACACTGGGAAAAAAAAATTATGAAAATGAACTTATTATTTTATTTGGACACGAGGAAAAAAGCAACTTTTACAACTAGTATACAACAGCTCAAATTCAATTAAAATGCAATGAGATCTGAAGGAACATAAAAAAATCAACAACCTTTAAACATCAATGAAACAGAATGCTATGTGATGCAACATCTTAATTCATTCACTTCATACATAGTTGACAAAATTAGTAATAAAACGCAAGAAAATGAAGAAACATGATTAAGAATAAAGTATTCAATATATACAAAAATCAAACAAATCGTGGTAAAAAAATTATAATGTCCTAAAATCTGTTTAAAGCTTGTTTAGATATTGTTTAAATAATGTTTTTAACTTTGAAATTTATCTTGTTAAAGAAAACTGTAACTGCATAATGACAGCAACATATACACATTGTCGTATATCTTATTTTATTACATGCATCAATTAGAGGTTTTAACATTGTTAACCAATAATTGTTGCAGATACTAGAAAGTATATAACTCCATTCCCATATTGTAATCAGGTGAATTAGGGCCCCAAGTTAAATTCATGTTGAATTTATTAGGCTCACAAAGTTGATGGTGCAAAATGTATTTTTACTCTGATAATTATGAACTATAAAGTATGCTCGAAAAAATATCCAGAGGAGTGCAAGTGATGAATTTTTCAATATTTCTCCCAACCTTTGTAATTGCTCAATTTATATTTAGTTTGATTTAAGTATATGATTAATGTTAAGGTGGTGCATTTAAAGTTAGGAGATGATGAAGATGGTAGTATTACTGATTTTGGTGAAGATGATTAAGGTTTTAATATTTATATAATCAAGAGTTGTAGACATGAATCTTGGTGAATAGAATAATAATGTTGCTGTTCTTTCAAAACAAGTGTATAATAATCTGAGTAATTTGCAAAACAAAGTCACTCTCATCATTCACATTTTGCCTACCCATTTCTTATTAGAGAACAAAGAGCCAAAAACACTTGTACCAGAGAAAGAAACTCTGAAAAATACACACAAGGGACAATGAAATATCCCATTGGCAATGGATAAGTAATTAGCAGAATTACACTTGGAAGAAACGAGCATGACTTATGTCTCTTCCTTACACAGGTTATCTTTACACCTATTCCACATATATATTTTTCATTAAACATATCTAGCCTTACATCTTATTACCACATGTTACAAAGAATATTTAAACCTTAATTCTGATCACCAAATAACACATTTTATCGCCAATATCCCATTGCAACTACTGGAATTCTTACTTTGTGCCCTCTGCTTCCTTTCATTAAAATTTCCCCAAAACTATATGTTCCGGTCACTGATCGAACGGTAAGTGTTACTGAGAACTTGCGGGATGCACCGGCTCGAAGAGTCATTGCTGAAGGGTTTGTTTCAATGGCAATTGCTGGCGGCATTCTGGCCGTGATCACGTACGTTTCTTCCTCCGCAACATTTGTGACTGTGCGAGTAACTATTTGAGTTCTAACCAGATGGGATACTGTGATTGAAGGGGTGTTTAAATTTGAAGGGTGGCCAATGGTGTAGTTGCAAGGAGAGGTTGTGTAGTTTTTAATCTCATGGGCGTCAATGCCAGGTGTCGTGCACAAGAACCCTAAGTAATCCTCATAACCTACATTAACAACAACGACAACAAGTCTTAGTCCCAAACAAGTTAGACAAATAAACTACATAAATGCGAAATGGAAAAGCAAGTCATTTTGCTATCAAGTTATGCACTAAATTAAGTTGGCAAGTCTGTTCTGTTAAGTCATTTGCCATCTGCCGATAAAATGTTATATGCACATAAGAATATGAATCAAGGATGAGTAGCAAACCTGCATCAAAGATGAGTCCAGGATCCAAAGCAGCACTTGGATTAACATGACCACTCCCATAATCAAAAGGAGTAGCTGTGACCAGCTTCATTGCTTCAGTTTCAGAATACTGTTGTGCTTGAAGGGGTCTTCCAGCTCTGTCCAGCTTTGTCGCTGTTGTCATTAACGCTGATTTTATGGCTGCGGGACTCCAATGAGGATGCTTCTGCTTCACAAGAGCAGCTATACCTGCTATATGTGGTGCAGCCATGCTAGTTCCAGATATCATGGCAAATCCTTCTCCTGCACCAAGGAAAAAAAAATTATGCAAACACAATTATTTAGGTGTATTAGTAATTTCCTTTCTCACTTTAATTTTCCATGTAAGCACACTTCCAAATTTAAGGGATAAAATACTTAGGGATAGCAATGCAGTCATATTCTTGCAGATCCACATCAGTTTTAGCCAACAGGGTCTGACATCGGAAATTTATCATAATTTTGTGTTATTTTTGGTATCCCTTTTTATATTTTCTGAACTTCTTGCATTTTACATCTCTGAAATTATATTTTATTTTGCAGTTTTTTTCAAAGTAAAGTTAAACTACTTCAAGTCATTCCTGCCACCCAATCATGACCGAGTGAGCTTAGATCTTTCCTAGAGTTTTAAAATTTACTGGAAAGTTCAGATAAACTTTGACCTCAATTCAGAGGGATTTAGTTGGGAGAACAAATGTTGCCACTGGCAAAAAGAGTTCATAGATCTCCATCTAAGAGACAAGTAAAAATGTATGAATATCATATTGATAGCTAAGTAGCCAATGAAGCAAGATTACCCCGCTGAACCTCTGGTTCACACCTTTCCTGCCAAAGTGTAAATATTCCTTCTGTTGTTCGACTTTTAGAGTGACCAAGTTTTACTGATTAAAACATTAAATATAAGAGCGTTGATAGAAGAGGGAAATTTAATTACCAACATAATTAGGTTCATCAGTTCCATTTGGAGACCAAGCAGCCCAAATAAGAGAACCAGGAGCCAAGATATCTGGCTTAAGAAGATCAGCATCTTGAAAGCTGAAATCTTTTATGTTAGGCCCCCGAGCAGAGAACAATGCCACCTGCGGTGCTGATTTATGGAGTATAGGCATCAAACCGTCCCCAATGCTTCCAATAGCATTGAAGCTCTTCACTCGTCCAGTCCAATCTCTTGGGGTGGAAATGTTGTAATAATCTATAAGATCCTGGTAGAACAGAAACACCCAAGGACCAAAATTAACTAAAGCATCTATGACAACGTAAGCAAATATAATTTTTGAAGAGGAAAAGTGTGCAAAAGAAGGAGAAGAATATATGACTGCTGTAAGTAATCAACACAAAAGTTCAATATGAGAAATTAAAAACTAGCAGGTAGAGGATAAGTGTATTTCAATTAGCAATCAAATCTATATTGAAGATAATGATTAAATATCATTTGAGTAATTATACAACACAACACAAGGCAATCTGCAATTTGAAAATAGAAAATGGGATAAAAGTATTTGACTAAGCATTTCAAAAAGTTCCAACAAGTTTACCATTGAATTAGTGACATCTATGATGAGAATTCCAGGAATGCCAACAGGGACAGGATCAAACTTTGTTCCTGGAGAAACATTTTCCACAGCAAGAACAAATCCTGCAGCACCAAGGCTCTTTGCTGTTTCTGAAACCTTTTTGATTGATGCAGTACCAACAACAAAATTGAAGGAATAACCACAAAGAAGGATATTCCCTTTAACCAAGTTTTTGTTTAATACTTCTGGTCTTTGGCAATCCGAAGGGCTGTATTTCATCACTGAAGAATCAAGTAGCACATCATTTGCAGCAACTAGTGTATATGTCTGATTTAGACGTGTGGAGGCTGCAATAAAGTAGTTGGTGTTTCAAATAATCAGATACCCACGTACCAGATTCCAGATGATAACTAATAAAGAGAATGCAAATGTTCACTTCTATAAGCTTGGAAATAGTTTAGCAATTTAGCACTAAGAGATGACATGAAAACACTTTTGAAATAAATTCAATAGCACTGCATAAAAAAAAGTGGTATCTTTGCTATTGCTGTTTAAACTTAATTCAATGTTAAAAAGAGAAAAGAAAAGAAAAACCTGAAATTGTCAGTTTTAAAATTTTTTTAGTGAATACCCTCACCAAAGAACAATGAATATGGGGCATCCAAATATCGTATGGAGAATATTTATACATCACTAGAAAATAAGGCACCACTTGCAGTAAAAATTGGACAAGATGAATGGAGACCACAAGCAGATAGTCATGATAATTTAGAATAAACATACGGAAAATTGGTAAAACTTACGTGACAAACCAATTCCAGCTAAAATTTTTCCATTCCCCAGGTTCAGATGGTTCTTATATCTCCGATCATCAATAGCAGCCGCTACAGATGTTATCCAGGGACTATAGGAAACCAAGGTTTTGGGGAATGGACCACCATTACCAGCTGCCTGCGCAACAAATACACCTGCTTTCACAGCTGCAAGAAGGGTAGCGTCGAAAGGATTTAAAAATGTAGTTTTGGTGGTTGCAGGAGGGCTATTAGGACCCACTGAGAGGCTGAGTATATCAACTCCATCATGAACTGCCTGTTCAGAGAGGAAATTAAAAAAAAAAAAAGAATAAAGATAAAAAGCAGTTTCTCTCATATTGAACCATTTCATATGCATACAATCACCAAAACTGATGTGGGATTGAATGGCATAGGCATCCGAGTTTTTAATTGATAATTGGAATGCAGTGCGTCAGAGACAATGAACAGAGAATATCATGTCTTTATTTCTCCTTGCAGAATGACATGAATAAACCAAGAAACAAGCCTTTATATGTTCAGCTAAAAAGAAGAGATGAACCATGAAACCATTTCCTTGATAGATTTATCACATAAACAAGAAAGTCATGACAACAGAAATAACTTTCAGAGACTCTCATAAAATGAGATAAAAAGAAAACAAGATGTCCAAATAAAAAATTGTTTATCTGTCCAAATGGCCTCAGAAACTGTTTATAAGAGGCCCACTAAAAGCAGGAAATGGGTGAAGTTGTTGATCATGTTATATTCAACTAAGAAAGCAAACATGCATAGGGATATTCCAGCAGAAATTTCAAATGCAACAAAGAACAGGAAAAAAAAACTAAAAAAGATGAAGCAACATTACAAACATTCTCCAATTTCCATATAAAGTAATAGCAAACCTGATCAATTGCAGCTACTACATCAGCAACAAAGCCTCCAAAAAGCCTGTAAAGTGCTTTGTACACTGCAATCCTGGACAAATAATCTCATACATCAGGAAAGCGTGTTATTAGATTTCAAATTCAACATTACAAAAAAAGAAAAGTTTTCATCCTCACCTAGCACGAGGAGCCATCCCACTTGCTTTCCCAAATTCATGACCATGCATTCTCACAGGAATACCATTATTTCCAGCTGCAATAGCGGCTGTATGGCTGGTATCAATTACATAAAAACAAAAGAAGTTTGATCAGATTTAATATATATCTTCACCTTCATTCAGAAAAAATGATTTGAATATCAGTTTTTAAGAGTAATATTTTTGGCAGCTAGAGGGCTGTCACCACCACATGATTTAAAAATGCAAATATGTGTTATTTGATTATGCAAACATGAATACACATGAACATTTATTAATTTTTTCCTGTCAGTAGCTAAATGGTAAGTTCTCCAATAGTGAATTCAATCCATACTCGTTGGATAATAGATTTCAACGTTCAAAAGAGAGTAAAAATAATTCAAACTTTCTGTAAACTAGAATAGATTAGAAGTGATGTCAAAACAAAAAATAATAAATGAAATAAAAAGATTCAATAATGTGAAGATTTTGTGTAGAAATCAATAAGGTTGAATGAATGGGATCTAACCTTCCGTGTCCATCACCGTCCATGGGAGAAGCAAAATCGATGGAAGGGTTGAATGACCCAGCTGCTATAGCAGCTGCAGCAAAATGCTGGGCCCCAATAATCTTCCCATTACAATAGTTCTTCTTAGTGTCAGGATCAACTTCACATTTTCCTCTGTACTTTGCAAGAGGCTCGTATGGATCAGTGTTGTATGTTGCAAAACTAGGGTGGCGTGGATAAATGCCAGAGTCAACAAATCCTATCACGATGTCCTCTCCAGCCCTGTCAAAGCCACCTCCTGTTGGCCAAACTCCAGTTGGAAGCCCCAAAAACTGTGGGGTGTGAGTTGTTAGTCTCCTCACCTTCCAATCTCTCTCGACAGATTTCACACCAGGGGCACGCCTTAAGGTTTCTGCCTAATAATAAGTTGGAAAAATGTAAGGGAATATGAAAGTAATAGAACAACTAAATATCAGTCAATTATGAAAAAAGCTGTAGACAGAACATATAGAAAAATAATTAAGTTGTCACCTGTCCAGGGGATATATGAACTGAAAAACCATTTATAAGATGTCTATAGCTGTAGAGTTTCTTGTAGGTCCCAACATCAAAAAGTGAATCAAGAAGCGTATCATGTTTCTTTTCAAGATGCTGAGCATAGGACGTGACCAGTTCACTGAAATGCAGCCCATGAAAAGGAAAGAAAATAATTAGCAGAAAAATATTTTACAAATAATTTAAGCCTTTCACATACATAATTGGAGCAAATGAAGAGAAAGAACTTGCACTCTATATTAGTATAGATGAATTGAATGAAACAGCAAATGAGCTGACTTTAGTGAAACAAGAAGTTGAGGCATGCAGCATAAGTCTCCCTTTTCCAGAATTCTGGTTTGTAGATGTTACTTTTAGTATTTGCTATCCGTATGAGAAGAGGTGTCATGAATAAGTTGAAGAACAATCAGCTCTAAAACATTCCAAGTTTGCATTTTTATTGTATTAAGACTCGAACCCATCTCACTCATAGCAAGAGACAGAGAGAATCAAAAAATAACAAATTAGGAGCAGGTCAACTAGCAATATCCCAAGATTGAGGACCAGTAAAGAGAACCACAAATTTAATACTTTTAAACAGCTAAGTCAATCCAACACTTCAGACATCCTAAAATCACACATATCAACTGATCAAAAGAAGCAAATTTATATACAGGTCCAACAACAAGATTTCTTAAGTCAAGATCCTTCCCCACCTGAAAAGTTAAAAATAGAGTCAAACCCAAATTCTAAAATTCCATTCATAAACTAATAGTGAAGTCATCTCAAGATGGCTAACATAAGCAGCCACCCAAAATATGTTATTCCACTGAATACAGCCAAATTAAGGCTTGAACAATATTATAAAGTAACAAAAGTAGCAATACCTGGTGGTATCGATCTCCTGATCAGCTTCTACAGCAGTTGCTTTAAAGCCAGGAACACCTCCTCTATAACTAATCACAGGCTCCCCCTCCATGGTAACAATATAAATCTCTGCCTTCCCAGTTGGTAAGAACAGGACGACAAGCAATAAGAGAACTGAGCACAAAACTTGCACCATCTTCATTATCACTTATCCACAAGATCTGCTCCATAAAAAGCAATAATTACTATTAGAATAAAAATTCCATTTAATCAAACGAGAAAATCACTTCACTAGAGATCAGATTTTGGATACGAAACGCACACAGTAGCTCCAGCACTGAATCACTTAACTAAGCTGTGGATTTAGCTTCTGGTAGAAAACTCCCAAAAAAAAAAATAAAGTATATAAAAATAAAAGGAAATCCACATTTATGAGCAATCCCATCAAGCAAGCAAAGAATATAAATAAATGGAAATCATGAAATCCCCATTTCAGCTACTAACAGAAATCAAATTTAAAAAAAAAAAAAAAGAAAACTTACAATGAAATGGAAGAAAGGAATCGAATCAAGAAGAGTCAAAGCATTAAGAAAGAAGCTATCAGGAAAACAAAAAGCAGCAGCAAAAGAAATGCTAATTTGAATTGTGATGAGATAATAATGAAATAAAATAGATTATGGCATTTGGGTATTGAAGCACATTAGAAAGGAAGAGTGTATCTTTATGTAGCTCTCTCTATATAGAGAAGCTAATAAGCTATGGTGTGATTGTGGGTATGAAGAAGAAGAAGAGAGAAAGAGAAGTGATGGTTTTACTGTTTTAGTGAGAGTGAGGTAGTTAGGGTTCTTTTTCCTTTTCTGTGGAAAAGAAAAAGAATTAATAAGTAAAATATTAGAAAAGAGTCAAAGAAATCCATGGAGATTTACACTATTTACAGACAGGGAACAACACAAGATGATGGACTGCTTGTAGACATATTATTATTCTATGCCTTTGGAGTCATCATCAGTATTAGTATCAAATTAATTTTTACTCAAATGTATTATAATTATAAACATTTATTAATTTGTTTAGAATTTTATTTTTTATTTTCCTCTTATTTACACTATGATATGAACGTTTTTTTGTTATAAGGTGTTACATTTTTACAAATTATATCTGCAAACTTATTGTTAAGCTGGAACAATCTTACCAATTGATTTAAAAATTATATTTTATAAATTAAAATATAAAAGTTATATTACATTATTAAAATTAAATTATTAAATTATATTTGTAATTTTGTTTTTTGGAAAAATTCAATCATGTAATTTGAATGTAAAGTGTACCGTTATTTCCTTCTTAAAAAAAAGGTGTACGTTATTTTTCTTTGTAAACAAAATTAGATTTATTAGTTATTTTTTAGAAAAAGATTGTGCAAAAAATTAGTATGATTGGATTATTTTGTTTTTATTGTTTATTATTCTGATTAGGCGAAACCAAGGAAGTATTTTTGGCGCGTACTAAAAAGGTCTTGGAAAAGGTTAAGAACAAGGAAATGGCGAAATTAGCCTTTACGTTTTGTTAATTTACGCGCCATCTGAGAAATAAGATCTGTGATAACCGATATCTATGCAACTCGTGTTGCAACAATAAAGCGAAATCCAATCGACTGTAGCCACGTAGGCACACTTATTTCATTTTTCTTTACTTGCATTTATTACTTCTAATTTCACTACATATCTTATTTATTTATGGACTAATTCTGAATCTTATACAAATTTTTATAACTTTAGGGGAAAAAATTTATACAGACAAGTTTGAATAATTTTTGAAGAAAAAAACAAATTAAAGATCAATTTTTAGAAATTTAGCCTTTAAGGTAGCAAGAGCCAATCAAAATATGCCTTGTTGGTGATCTCATATTATATAGAGTGTAAAATATGAAGATATTAATTTTGATCCGTATATAAAAAGTAGGGCCACTGATATTATAATATTATCAATCAATTAATGAAGCCATTTATATAAAGAAAAGTACATTAGCGGGAAAGGTGGAAAAATAGAAAACCAGTTTTTCTCTCTTATAGAAATGAATGCCAATAACATATTTACATCATTTACTACCGCCATATTATCCATTCGTACCCTGATTTAAAGTATCGTGATTTTAAACTCTAATACTCTCAGAAAATTATATACGAGCAATCCACGAGATAATAGAGCATGGTTTCTTTGCCGAGTACCATCATACAAAACGACACCTTTTTGCTCCTTAACATTCCTTCAGCTTTATACTAATCTCTCTCAAGCATTTTATGGGACATGTGGGATCCAAATATTCAAACGCCTAAAATATACAACTGTTTTTAACCATTCTTTCAAAAACCTCAAAAGCTTTATCCAATAACTAAAGTATATGTGAAGGAATCAAGGAACATTTCAAGAAAAGTGATAAATGTCAATAAACTTGTTTTAATCCAACTGTTCAAAATTTGAGCATACACATTTCAAGCTAAAGCAACCATGTCAAACTTGACACCAATATTAGTAGATCAAACCTTGTTGAGAAGAAATTAATTGATGTGAGGTCCATATATAAATCGGAAGTATCAAGGAAAGTGACACCAGTATTAATGGCGTGATGGATGAGAGGGATCATCTTTGAATCAGGCTTCGGAAGGCCGTAGCCAACGGACATGCTCTTACAATCAAGCCTTCGTGCAGATATTTCTAGTCCGCAAACTGTTAGACGAAATGCCAAAAAAAGAATGCATGATAAAGAGATGTAGTTGCTGGCGGTGCTAGTGGTGCTGATTATCTATGTTGGTGGTTTGGTTTGTTCACAAATGAATTGAATATTATTCACCAGAGTTATTTTCATAGAATTTCCTTTTCACTTCCTGTGAGTTATGTTTGGGTGAGCATTATAAAACTAAATGTTGAATTAGGCATTGTTCTTTGTTCTTTCCCTTTTTGACAAATCCCCAATTCAATTTCTCAATTAAATGTTGAATTTTTTTCCTTCACATGTATATTTTATTACAGTAAATTGTTCATGAAATGCTTTTAGCGGTAAGGTTTGAAGATTTTGTTGCATTTCAAGTGTTCCATGAAATTCCTGAAAGAAAAGTAAAAAAAAAAAAATAAAATGCAAAATGCCGTGGAAATTTGGCGTCCTCAGTTAGTTTACTAGCCACATTCCGTTATTTTATGGATGAAGGGTGCTCATTAAAATGTAAAATGAAGTGGAGATTTGACAAAAAAAATGTTCACCCGTTTTCCGTCCGTTTGCTAGCCATGTTGCATTATCTGGTGGATGTTTTTCAAAGTAAAAGAGCTTAAAAACAAGAAAATTTGGTTGGGGTGGCTAATGAATAATATGGTGTGGTATTATAAGTTGCTAAATATGATTTTGGCCTAAAAATGAAATGTATATATGGGTGAAATAAATGATTTGATTAGTACGTATCCTATAAGAAGTAAAGATGAGAAAAAGGGCCCATATGCAAACTGGTATGATTAAGTTGCCTTGATTGGCGCATACTATGGTTGCTTTTGCAATTCAATAATGATTTTTGAGATCATTTAGCATTAGTTTGTTTTCTTTAGTTTATTTTACGCTTTCATTACACTTTTGATGGGTCAAAATATACAATCATTACATGCACATTAGTTGTTAAATCTATAATTTGTCTTTTTTTATAGAGGAAAGTTGCTTTCTACTCACTAAATTATATCTAAATTATATGATAATCTACTTTCATATTTTTTGATCCTTCAAATTTTGCACCATCCAATACTCATGTGGATTTGGTGATTTTATAAAAATTACATCTAAATATACCTTTTTTTATAAAAATAAAAGTAAGAATTTAAGTAAAATTTACGCAATAAAAAGATAACTTTCTTAAAGAACCTTTAAAATTAACTCTATCTAACTTTTAGATTCGTCTATTAAACATAACCAACATATAACACTAAGGTCAGTATACTGAAATATACAGTTAATCAACTTAGAAAACGAATCTTTTTTAGCAAAATAGTAAAAGACAAATTTATTCTAAATATACATTAAAAATATATATATAAATTATAAACCTCATAGCAACACCCCTTGTCAAACCACACGGCACAACCACCACGACCACCGCCTGTCACCAACCTCCACCATGGTTGCCTTTGATTTTCAGGTGCAAATGCCACCGTTCAAATCATGAAGGATAAGCAACTTTTCAACGTCGACTTGGAAGGCACCTTGCATATATGCCTTGGAACCCAAATCAAACTCAACAACAAATTAAAAATAAATCGAAAGCGACAACCATGAGATACAATCCAACAATTTTTTAAAAAAAATGTATATTTTATATTTAATTAACTTAATTGATTAAAAATAGATAAATTATAATTTATTATAATTATAAAATCGAAAATAAAAATATAATTTATTTTATCTAATTTATTAAATGAATTAAATATAATTGAAATACATTAAATTAATTGTGTTAAATAAATTAAATAGGATTAAATGAAAATGCTAAAGGCGTCACCAATGGTTTACACCATTTTTGCAAAAAAAAAAAAAATTATTACGTTTATATTTTTCTCCCTCTTTAATATTATATAATTTTTTAATTTTAACTTTAGTTATCCATATTACTTAAAAACTATGTATCATTTTATATATTCATTCCATACATTTATATATTTTCATCCAATATTCAATTAACTTTAATTAATAAAAATAAAAATATTTTAAGTAAATAAATATGTTAGAGATAAATAGGTTAAGTTAATAAATACGTTAATTAAATATTACTTATAAAATATATTAAGTAAACATTAAATATTAAATAAATTAAATAAACATTAATTAAAAACATACATTAATTAAACATTACTTATTAAACTAAAAATAACATACACCAGTACATATTATATAATTTTAAAAAGTACAAATTAATTTAGATTATATTATAGATAAAAATAATTTATCAAAATAATATTTATATTTGACAAAATATTAATTCAAATTAAATTTTTATAATTATAAAATATAAAAAATTAATAATACAAAATATTAAGTGAAAAAAAAAATAGGACCTAATTGAAAAGTTTTGAATTCCAAAATAATAAAGAAGGACCTATGTGAAAAGGACAAAAAATTGTTAGACTATATGAAAGTTAGAAAAAAAATAGTGCAGCCTACAGTGCTGCGCCATATATAGTGCAAAACTGTAGCAAACTCTATTTTGTTGCGGAAAATAGCGTAGGTTAGGAGTGAAATTGAATGTTATTTTGGATTATAGCGGTCCATTGGAGATGCTAAGGATAATATTGACCTTTTTCAGATTGTTGAGAGAGAAATGAAGTATTCTTAAGTTTTGGATTTACACACTGAGGTGGCAACCTTAACAAGCGGGTTAAATGTTACGAAGATGATTTGTTCAAAAACAGAGGAGTGGATTTCGTGTGTGAGGTTGAAAATAATCGTCAGAGTTGTGAATATTCATATAGAAAAGGATGTTTCTTAGTTGCTAATTCAAGCGAAGCTATCAAACACAGCTCACTAACGCCTTCAACATATCCAAAAACAAAGTTGTAGTGATCGAGAATGGCAAGCAATTTCTCGGATGCCAACGTCTTAAAGATTTTGGAGGCTGCTCTTGTGATTAAACTCCATTATTCAAAGTGCTCTATTAGAGTTACATCATGCATTCACCCAGGCATATATAGTGCTTTGAGACCTGCCTTGCTAGAAATATGACCTAGGCATGATCCCGACTCTGAGATGGACAAGTTATTGAGTTGGCATTGGGCTTCATAGGGAGTTTAGACCATTACAATTGTAGATTCGAATATTTAAAAAAAAAAAATACTTAAAATGTAATTTATCGTCCTAAAAAGTAAGATGCGTACACTTTTTGTAAACGAGTAAAATAGTTACAAAATTAATTAAAAAATTAAAGATATTGAATAATAAGGCTAAGAATTAAGAAGCAAAGGTAGAGATGAGATGCACATAAAAAGTGTAATTGGGGTAGTTGCAAATTGAGAGGAAAAGCACATGTGAGCGTAGCCCCCACAACACCCTCATTGTCTTTTTCTTTATACACCACATGTGACTTTCGGCATTACCATTTAGCCCATCTCCTTCCAAGAAAACGATTCCCACACCAACTTCAACTCCAATTTCAACATTCTTTTCTTTCAATAATTTATAGAGCAATATTCCCATACTAATTTTAGTTTTTTTAATTTTTTGAAAATTTAAAATATCTTTTAAAAAAATTACTCGTCAACTTTGTTTGCGTGAAGCGTGTGCTTGCTAAGGATGAAACTGAAATTTTCTTTTGTCTTTCTCCTCTAGATAGGGACCAAATGTAATTTTTACTTAAATATCTATTTCCGATTCCAATACCAAAACAAACATATAAGTATATCAAATAAAAACTCTTATTACAGGAAGTCAGAATATGTTTTCAATTGGATAAACAATCACTGATTTTGTTGAAAAATTAAAAATACTATTCGAAAGGTTTTTTTTTTGTCTTCGAAATGGCAATAAAACTGACCATATCCTATGCCAAAAGATAAGTCTTGATGAGAGTAACTTAAAACTATCTTCAGTTCTCTTCTGACAAATGGAGTGGCATAAAATAGTAGAAATTTTACCAAAATTTTGGATTCGAATTTTCTTTTTCATTTGACGATTAAACCAAACTTATATCCCAACTACTTGCATCAATAGTTTCAATTGTTATACTCATTTAATTGTTTTGGTGTTAAAATTGGAAATGGGTATTGGAAAAAAATTGGACTCCATCCTGTCCAAAGAAGAAAGATGAGGAAACTTTTATATTTGATCCTTGACCGAGGAGCGCATTGCACACACAAGCAGCTAGCTAATCAAAAGATCAAAAATGAAAATATAACCGTTGGATAGAGATTAGATAAATGGTGGAAATAAATATGTATGTGAGCATTAACATGGAAATAATAGATGGATAAAGGGGTGATATTGTCGTCCACGTGTCTTACTGTAAAAAGGGAACAAAGATTGTGAATAGGACAAAAGTTGCTGGACTTTTGACAGAAACCAAATCAATCTTAATAATCCCACCCTTCACTTCACCTTTTCTTTCCCTTTTCCTCCTCCTTATTTTACCATTTCAACACTAACTATCACCACATCGTTCAATCTGTTGCATGCCCGTTTAACCATTTTTTACTTTTCGTTGATTATAAAAATAAAAAATATCAATTATGATTGCCTAACATTAATAACTACAATTAATAGTTTTACACAAAATATATAATGAAATTAGAACACTCATTTTTCCACTATAAAGTAGTATCAGCAATTTGTGTGGACTGGGTTTCTATTGTATAAGTCTTGAATCGAGAATTAAGTTAATAATTTTACAATTCGAATTTATCAGTACTCGTAATTTAATGACTAGAAATTGATGGTTAATTAAATAAATGAAAAGTGTACAGATGATTCTATCTATATAAATTACAAAGGAAGAGTTATGCTTAAATTACACTTCCCTAATACTTCTATGCTTACTTTGTGACATTTTAGCTCGAGAGGAAGATATATTATCTTTGAGTTTCTTTTTATGTGTGTTAATGTTCCATTCAAATACCGGTAAATGTTAATTTAACAGTCTTAAAACCAATTTTTTAATGATTTAGATGTTATGAAATTTGCATAATTTTTTTAATTATATAAATTACTTCGTAGTTTACCTTTTTTACTATTTTTGTTGTTTTAGGAGATATTCATTCTAATACTTTTCATAATTTTCAACTGGAATTATATGAAAAATGCATGTGTAACAAACAAACAATATTACATAAAAAAAAAAAAAAAAAACTGTGCAAGACGAAATAAATATGTTAATTTTACAATTTTTTTTAAAAATTATTTTATATTTTATAATAGAAGTAGAAAGTATGAATTATAATTTTGATATTTGTATAACAATTTTTTTATATGGAATTTAGACAATTGGTCTTTCTTAATTTTTTTTTTATATGGTTTTTTTTAATAAGGGTATTAGATCAAAGGAGCTGCATAAATATGAAGCTACTCAAAGTTACAATTTGGACTCAGATTTTCTGCTGGAGTTTCTTTATGGATCTAGATGCACTGATATGGGCTTAACATGCCCAGGTCCAATCTCAGATCCACTCAAATAAAGATAGATATATTATAGTAAATCTAAATTTATAAAATTTAAGTATTAAGTAAATATCACTTTTTAATTAGTATTGGAATATTTTGAAAATAAAAATAGGTGTATTTTCTTATACAACAGTTGTAAATAATGACTTTTTGACATCTTATTATAATAAAATTTCAAAAATAATATTTGTTTAGTTATTTTTTCTCATCTTTTAATTTTGTGCAGTACGGGTTAAAAGAGTAATTTTTCACCCTAAACAATTTAAGTCCATTTCTAGTGAAACAAGTAAATTATCAATTTGAAATTCTTAACCTGGGCAATCTAAAACGGATTCAAAGAATTTGGTGTGAAAAATTACATTTTGATTCCTGTTAAAGATAGAAGATGATGAAAATTATAGATTATTTCTTATTATTTAGCGATAATATTTTTTCATAGACAGAATGATATGAGAGTATAATATCTTTAAAAATGTAAGACTAATGGAAGGACTAGATAATCTCTCAATTTTTATAAATAAATTTAATCTTTTAATATTTTTCAATAGTTTAATTATTTATCTTTTATATATTCATCTTATTTTTTTTTTACATAAAGTGACATCATATATATATATATATATATATATATATATATATATATATATATGATGAAACTAACATCTTTAGCCCGACTAAATCAATTAATTAAATTTTAATTCTATAACGGTTTCTAATTTATAATGAATTTATAACCAATTAATAAAATTATGTTTATTTATTCATAAATATTATTTATTAATTTGAATTGAAATTTTTTCATTTTGTTCAACATTTAATTTACCAGTATCTTTCGTTACTTTTTTGAAAAGTACAATTTTCTCTTCTTACTAACCACCAACTAAATATAAATTATATTTAATTTAACGATTTCATGTAAATATGAAATAATTAATTATATTATATGTTATATAGAATTGTTAGTATACATTTCAATTTTTTTTTTAATATAGTTTTAAAAATTCATAATCAATTTTTTATTTAATCATTTATTTTATTTTTGATCGAAGTCGCATATAGTTTTGTTCCAAAAAATAGAACGGAACATGATCAGACAATTTAATTATTGAGACGAAACTGTATTTTTCAAGTTCCGAAAATTTGGACAAGACTTGAAATCGAACAATGTCATCTTGTTCCGTCCATGCTCACCCCTAAATTTTTTTAGTAAATTAATTAATTTTTATCTGTTTTAAACATATTTCTAATGACAATTTTATAAGTTTTGGTCAAAGAATATTTGGTACAAGAAAATAATTATTATAATGAATAGTTTTAACATAAATAATACACTACATTTTAGAACTACATAATTTTTAAAAACAACGACAACAAGTCTTAGTCCTAAACAAGTTGAGGTCAGCTATATGAATTTTCACTTTAAACTCAAATAACAATGATAATAGTCATCTTTAACCTTAGACTCCTTTCATGGCATGAATTTTACCTCTTCATTCAAATCTGTTAATAATCAAATCCGCATTAATATCTAAACTCTTAAATCTATGGCTAATACTTCTTTTCAAATCGTCTTAGGTCGTCCACGACTTCTCTTAGTCTCCTCCACCATCAAATCTTCACACTTACAAACCGCCCATGAAAAAGCTTTCATAACACACTTCGACTACCATCTAAATTTGCCTTGTTGATAAAAATAGTCTCCATAACTATTTTTAAATATAAATAATTTATAATCATATTATATCCAAACCATAAACGAATATAGTTAAAAATTAAAATATAATATTTTTAAGAATGAAAAAAAATAATATGGATATGGATAGTTGAAAATTGTGCGTTTTAAAATGTTAACCCTTGAAATAATTTTGAGAAAAACTAAACTTTAAAAGAAAAATCAACTTATTTTTATGTTTCTCATTACTTTATGAGGGAGTTGTAATTCAGTTCAAACCACAGACTTGCTTAAGAAATTTAATGTTTGAATTTTTCTTTTGTCAAACCAGTAATCAATGTTCAGTGAAAAATGTCAAACCTCGCTCTACTCAATCCATTTATTTCTCAAAAAATATTTTTTTTTTAAAAAAAAAAATTATTTTGATTTGTTAAATTGAAAATGGAAAGAATGATTAGGAAGATGGGGAAATCAAAGAAATACAAAAAGATTGGATTCATTTGTGTGCTTGTCTTTGCCCCTTCGTCACGTTTGGGAGCTAATTTCTAGATGCTTCCCAAAACGCTCCATTTCATTATGTCTTCTACTCTTTTGCGTGCACTCCCTACATACCCACACTTTTTACCTCCTTTTCATTTCCTTACTAAACCTATTCATTTCATAACAACTTAAAACTTGTACAAACCTAACCCCAACCCAAACTGTTCCTTGCTCCATCTGAAAAAAAATGTTCGTTTCTTTCCGTTCGAGTTTAAAGTTTAAATGAGTCAAATTCCAACCCAACTACAAAACTCGTAAATACGTTCGCGAATCAATTCAAATTGAAGTTACAAATTGAGCTCGTGAATTAAATTAACGAACACGTTCTCGAACTAAATGAGATTTGAATCACACTTGAACCTTTACAACAATCTGAACGAATTAAATTAAATTCTTAATTGTTTTGTTTATAGCCCTACAACAAACACTAAGTTTCCCAACTACAAAATATAATAAAGGCTCTTCACAGCTAAACCTTGAGCGTTGCCTGAAAGTACAGAATTAACCGGTTGGTCCTTGGCCATAGTGAGGAAGATGTCAGTTTTTACACATTGGTCCTTTAGTTGAGAGGAAGAAGAATGTCCTATCCACCGAATGTTGACAATTGAATAAAAATAATAAAAGTATACGGTGAAATTATTGATTTGTCCTTCTTTTTCCTTAACAAAAAAAAACGTGACGTATTGAGATAACCGACCCGCAGGTCATAGAACGTAGAAGCCATTGATTGGCAGTAAGACACGCCAATGCCACGTCAGTTTCTGGATATTGCCAAAATATTGTTGGACAATTTTCAACAACACCCCCATTATTTTATGTAATTACACATATATCCCATACTGTTTTGTAGCAGAATAAATGTATTTATGTAGCATTTTAATTTAATTGGTTTAAGTATGAGGTGGATATTTTTATATTTCCGTCAAAAGCATTTTGGCCTCATAATTCAATACACACAAAAAACAAAACAGCACACCAAACGCATATTTTGATTTTATTAAATTGTTTGTTGAAAGATAATTTATTATTTTACTACTCAAAAAACAATCGTAAGGTTGGAAAGCAATAGCCTAACAATAATAAACATTCTCTTCATTAAAATACAAAACAACCTATAACATAAACAAATAAACAACATTCCTACCAAAACCTAGTCCTCAATAATCATCAAATAATTAATATAAGCAAAATTACCTTATACTAGTACTAAGATAATTGTTTTCAATAAACTTATGTCTACGTGATTTTATATTTTTTGATAAGTGTAAGAGTGCATATTTAAAATGGAGAACTACTTTACTGTGTAGCGTACAATATTATTTAGACGATTAATAGTATTATTTATATTTTTACCACTACTCGTCTTCCCATATAATAATTAAAATTTTAAAAACGAAAAATATTATACTTGAACTGGTATATATATTATATTTTTTAGTCTAAGATATACAAAGCATATTAAACTAATATGTTATCATTTATTTTATAAATAAGTATGCAGAATTAATCCATTCATAGTTTAAAATTATTTGAGATTTCGAAATACGTAAATTATGGTCGTGTAAGTAAATATGGATGAAATGAGTATATCATAAGAAACTATATGATAGTTTAGAATTATTTGAGACTTCAGAATACGTATATAATGGTCGTGTGATCATGATAATTAGTAAATATGGATGAAATAAATATATTATAAAAAACTATATGATAGTTTAGAATTATTTGAGACTTTAGAATACGTAAATAATAGTCGTATAACCATGATAATTAGTAAATAAATATGGATGAAATAAATATATTATAAGAAACTATATGAAAAAACTTATTTGATTAAGATAAGATTCTTCACTCTAAGAACTTAGTGTGTGTATATATATATTAGTCTATAATTCTACTAAGTCATGGTTGATTATCTTAAGTTTTTGTATTAAAATTATTATAATAAACTTTGATATCAATTAATATATTTTTCATTGTAGTGGATTTCATAAAGGGCCCACTACAAAAGAATATGCTTGTAGAGCTACTGGATGTTCCAATTTCCACTGTGCTTCCACTATTTTATTTATTGGTGTGCTTGTGGCCTTTTAAGTCTTTGCATGTGTGTGTCTCTGCTAAATTTAACAGAACAAGTAACACAGAGTAATATTATTTTCAGAGTAAATTTTATTAATATTAAAGCATTTCGTTGCATGTTTTGGTATTAATAAAATTTGTTTTAAAAATAATATTACCCATAATATTATGCTAAATTTTTTTTTTCAAAAATAATAAATTATTCTGTTAAAATATTTATTTGTTAAATATAAAATTCTCTTGATGATCAAAATTTGTCTTCAAATTTAATTTGGTTCATTATTTGTTAGAAAATGGCTAATTTAAAATGAATAATAAAATGTAAGTATTTATTTTTACTGATAATTAAATTATAAAATAATTTATAAATAATTAATGAATGCTAATTTTTAATTGTGTATTCTTTTTTTGAAAGGCAGGCAAACAGGTAAGTATTTATCATAATTGATTGATGGATATAGCTAAACAAATATTTCTTTAATTGTTAGTAAATTAAATAAAAATAGACTCAAAACTTATTTATCAGATTTCCGATATTGGTTTTGATTGGTTAAAAAATTTCAATTAATGTGAAAAAGAAATATGCAAACAAAAGTTTGGTGGACCAGTTGGTGTAGTTTCCATAACTTTGCATTATTATTATTATTAAAAAAAAAGACAATAAAACTGAACAGCAACTCTTCTATACTATTCCATGAATTATTTTTATCATAGAATAATTTTTCTCAACTCCTCAAGTTTTTATCTAATTTATGATTTGATCCTCCAAGTTTGAAAATTAGACTTTAAGGTCCTGAAAGTATCATATCATCTAACTTCTAAATCCTTTTGGTCATTTTTCTCTCAATTTGACGTGAATTCAAAAAAAGTCAACAATAATTTTTTCATAATGACAACTCTTCTAATTCATATATTTTATTTTTTAAAAAGAAAATTAATTAATTTAGTCTTCCTCACCGAGCCACTCTCTGCCTTCACCATTACTAGGGAGCTCCGACGGACAAATGGAGACCACCAACTGAAAACGCTCGTCCAACGAGTTCAATGGTACCTGAAGTGGTGTTGATATATGAAGTTTTGAAGAGAAAATCACGCCAACCGTTTGGTGTTCAGAAATTTTTGTAATCGATTTTTGTCACTATGGGAATTAGTTGGGTACTTTGAGAGTATCAAAATATTTTCTCGCAAGGATTCTATCACACCCTACCTTGCCATTCTTCATCGTCGGAAACATGAGTTCGATATTCTCTCTTTTCACTTGTGAAGCCGGCTCGTAGCCAACTCTCTTTGAACCTCCGTCACTGCTAGGAAGCTTTGATGAATGAATGGAGACCATCAACCGAGAGCTCTCGTTTTGATGAGTTCACCGGTAATTGGAACAGTCTCGATCAGTTAAGTGGTGAAGAGAAAATTGAGAGAGAATACCAGTGGCAATGGACTAGTGTTCAAAGACTTTTGCCATCAATTATTGTCACAGTGGCAGTTGGTCGAGCTCTTGTGATGTTCAAAAGGACATGTGAGTTGGACGACATGATACTTCATAACTTCAAGAACTTTAAAGCCTAATTTCCAAATTCAAAGGACCAAATTGTAGATTAGCTGAAAACTTGGGAATTTGAAAGAAATTATGTTTTTTAGTGAGAAAAATAAATATGTTAAAAAATGGGAGAAAAATCGTTTTTTTTTTTTTAAGAGAGAGAGAGAAAAAAAAAGAAAAAGAAAAGAAGGAAATTGCAGAAAAACAGTATTCTAAATTCCAATCTACCAAACCAGAAGGTCAATCTAACAAATCCCTCTACAAACAAACTTCTTATTTTCTTCTTTCTTTCACTCTTCCTTTTTCTCTACTATATATATATATACTATAATATATTATTTATATAATTAAATAAATAAAAACTAATATCATCTCCCTGATCTTATCTTCTTAAAGACGAAGGGAAGCCAAGTCTCTGTAATTTATTTAATGTTTAAAAAATTTTAGCTACCTTTTCCTATTTCCTAATTCCACAAAATCTTGATTCTCCGTCTTGTTTTTTTTGCATCTGTTTAATTCCTTTCCTTCATAAAGATTACTATAGATGTGGGTTGATTTCGTTTTTGGCTGTAACAGAAGACGATTCTTCTTTGTTTTCAGCTAATACGAAATGAGGTTGATTGAGGTGTGATTTTGGGGCTCCGATTGTTTTCTTTTTTTGTTGTTTGTTTGGAAATAGCTTAATTGATGTCTCCCGCTGCAATTGAAAGAGTAATGCCGGAACCGGTGTGTGAAAAATCTGTGGACGTAAATCGACGGCGTCGTTTTGCAAATCTTCGAGGTGTTCAATGGCGTATAGATCTTGGAATTCTTCCTTCTTCTACTTTACCTTCTTCAATTGATGATCTCCGTAGAGTCACTGCCGATTCTCGCAGAAGGTCAGTTTAATTTTTCGCTAAATTGTATTTGTCATCATTTTCATTTCTGCCTGTTGAATTCTCGTAGCTGAATTTCTCTCTCTTTCTGCTTTTTTTTTTTTCCAAATTAAATTTGCTATTTCGATTTTTTTTTCTTCAAAATGTATTTTTTTTTGAATAACAATTTTGTTCCTTTTTATAAGGCGATGATTTTCTAGTGTATAGTCAGTAATGGAATCATGTTCGAATTTTGATTGTTTGGCTGTTTGAGCAGTTGTTAATCCGAGATATAACATCTATTATAATCTCATTTAGGGATGTTTAAGATTGTTGCCTTTGAAGTTCTATCAACTGAGATTCTTTTGAAGGTGCTCTATCATTGGGCCAGTTTAAAAAATTGATCTGTATTCAACTCATAATTATGATAAAGATTAATTTCTTTCTGTTAAATGTTACTTCTATAGAATTGGAGCAACTTCTTGCTATTTGTATCCAGTGTTGCTTATCTTATCTCTTTTATTCTCAGATATGCTAGTATGAGAAGACGGCTCCTGGTTGATCCTCATATCTCAAAAGACGGAAGTAATTCTCCTGATCTTGCTATAGACAATCCATTGTCCCAAAACCCAGGTAAAGATCTTTTTATTTGTGCAAAACCATGTAATTTATTTCCAATACATCTGCTGTGTGAACTATCAGTAAACAGTTCCTACAATAAATGTGTATGCTTTTCCTCGTAGTTCGTAGCATACTAGATTTTGAATGTTGATGGCATTTGCTTTCGCATTTTCCTAATGTGTGTTCATTTGTGGTAGTTAACTTTTATTCTTACAAGTAATAACTATGCCACTATCCTCCAATTTACGTTTCTAGAAATTCTAATCTGGTTCCTCTTAATTCTCATGGAAGTGAATAACGTAATTAATACTTTCTTGTGCTGATTTTGTTGCTTTGCAGACAGTACTTGGGGACGCTTCTTTCGGAATGCTGAACTAGAAAAAACAGTTGACCAGGATTTATCACGATTATACCCTGAACATGGAAACTATTTTCAGACTCCTGCTTGTCAGGGAATGTTGAGGAGGATTTTGTTAATGTGGTGTCTTAGACATCCTGAATGTGGTTATAGACAAGGTAAAATTTCAATGTTTCATGTGAAGACTTTTCCTATTAATTTTACCTTCAAGTACACTAGAAAATATCTCTTGAATATGATGCATTTTTTTGGTAACCCAGCAATTCATTTTCCTCTCTAGCCTTTCAGATTTTCTAAAGTGACATTCTTCTTTCCTGAAATTGATTTATTTACATGCATCAAGTTATTAAAATTTTGCAATTTGACAAAATGAAAATGTAAAACCGAGATTAATCTAACGTGTAAAATCCTACGATTTCACAATCATTAACATCTTACTACTTTATGATTTTGCAATACAAAATTGTATCGAATCCGGCATAAGTTCTATTTTAGGTAAAATTTGATTGAAACATTTAATTCAGTTGAACATCTTAGATGTAAATGAACGTTCAAATAATAAAGTTAAGTCATTTTATACCAAACACAGCTCATAAAGTTAAACACTTCAGAGAATACCAATGCAAATATGGAGAAAGATATAGTAGTTTGGGGAAAATGCAAATATCTATTTCTTGTTTTTATTTTGAGTTAATTTTATTTTGAACTTATTATTTATTTAGTTGCAAATTATTTAATGGTTTTTAGGTTATTTTTAGAATCTTACGACTTTACAATTCGATTGTGGATAGTTCCACAATTTTGGATAAAATCTCGGTTTTAAAAACCTTGAGATGTAATAATAAAATAATTTAATGGTTGATAAGTTTGGACCTATCAACTTCTGTTTTTTATGCTTTCTTTAACACCCTACATGGGTAGGTATCTAATTGTGGAAGTGAAAAGGGAAAAAAAAATCATATCTTGATATATACTATTAAAATGTTATTGAATATTATTCTAGTATTCAATCAATGTTATCCTCACCTTTTCTATTCATCCAGAAATATATGTTGTGAGTTTTTTTTTTTTTTTTTTTTTTTTTTTTTTTTTTTAAAATTTTATTTTTTAAAGTTTAAATTATGGTTTTGTTTTTTGGAATG